>MEHQ01002578.1:0-134052 GCA_008828725.1 Saccharina japonica
CCTCCCCCCCACCCCGAGGGGTCGAAATGTTGTTTTTTACAACAATTTTTGGTTTGGTTTGTACCCAGGGTGTACCGGTCTACAGTAGTACAGGACACCAAATAAGAAACAGGCTAATAAGAAAGCCAGGCTGAGGTTTAGAGGAAACTATGAAATTCAGGAGTTTTTTTTGGTGAAATTGGTGTAGAAAGCACCCTCTCTCGAGTAAGAAATCCAGCCTGGACCATATTTTCTGTTTCTGATTGGGTGTCCTGTACTTTTTTCTTTTCGCTTTTTTCTTTTTTCTCTTTTTTTCTCTTGCATGCACCTGGATTGCTAGCAGGGTAGGTCTTGCCTGTCGTATATGGCGGTGCATTGTCTGCTCTGCTTACTGCACTGAGTGTAGTATCTCTGTGTCGTAGTTTTGTGACCACAGAACTGGTACCTTTTTAGGATGAAGAATCGGCACGGACACTGGGTGTGCTGGATGTCGACGGGTAGAAAGGAAGGTTTAATGTGAAGAACACACACACTGCTGTATGTGATTTATGTGATAGCAGTATAATATACCGGACAGGCGCAAACCCTCACATCGAGTGAAGTAACGTAACATGACACCACATCCTTCGTGCGACATACTATACCTGGTATGGTTGTTCTGCTTTGCTGCTTCGTCGACGTTTGGTGGTACACTTCATGGTCATCATGTGCTTAACGGGCATACCATACTGGCATGTTTTTACTCGTACGTCAGCGTAATACATTCGTTTCACGGCTTAGACAAGGCATTCCATGATGTAATATTTGAGTGTCGAGCACTAGTCGCGATCTCTCCGACAGTGGCGTGCAGGACATGTACAGAAGCAGGTGGGAAGGTAAGGTGTCAATGATACCAGGCGCGGTCAGAGGTCCGTTTCCCTGGTGGATTCTCGTTGCAAGGGTATACACAGGTGTGGACGATACCTGGGGTCTATCGAATAATCTGCTTGCCGATCCCACGGCTCTCTTCGGGGTCTTCTGGTCCACCTTCGAGCGAGCTCATAGCTCCTGTATACCGCTCACTACTGCTGCAGACGTTGTCACTACGCAGCTGCGGCCTACAGGTCGCAGCGCCACCCAGTAGTATTGTAGTACCCTGGAAAGCCTTATATCAAGCAGGGGGAGGGACGACTCTCTACCGTCCCCTGTGTTCAGTTATACAAGCAGGGGGGGGGGCGGCTCTCTACCGTCCCCTGTATTCAGTTTTACGAGCAAGGGGGGAGGCTCTCTACCGTCCCCCGTGTTCAGTTTTATATAGGTATTGTTCAGGGGTAGAGGGAGGGGACGGTGTCAGGTACCCCCCCCCCATGTCGGGATGGTAGATGTTGAAATATTCGACGTGGTGTGTCGAAAAATAAGTTTTCGGCCACCCTTGCCCCCACCGTTGTAAGAATTCGTCACCAACATACCGAGTCTCGCTATAAACATATCTGGGGGGAGCTCGTCAAACATTGAGGATGGATGATAAATCGCAATCGTGTTCGACTCTGGGGTGACATATTTATGATATGCTTTATGATGGCCACTCTCTGCTCCTTAGCCATCGCCAGCCACCTCGGGGCAAGACTCGCGTCGTTTTGATCTTACATATCGCACCAGCCAGGGAGTTTGGAGTTTTGTTTCGTTTGTAGACAAAGACGCTATCAATTCAAGGTCAGGCGCCCTTTATGCCCTCTAAGACTATAGTATACTTCGAAGCATGTGATGAAACACACAGCATCAGCATCTTGCTCTCTGTATCGCATACTGTTGCTTAATGCCGTATTCATACAATCAATCAGTCAATCCGTCAATCAATCAACTAATCAATAATCGTGCACAAGTTTGATATGAAAAGGTGCCCGGTACTGTAGATTAGTAGTACTATACTACTGTCGTCACGTAATCACGCTACAGCTTTACACGTACAGAGTGGCAAGAGGGACTCTCCCGCATACGTACTGTTGTTGTCCACAAGTACTACATACAGCAGTATGCATGATGCAGGTATTACAAGCAGCAATATTATACGAGCATCATGATGAGCAGCGAGCCGTGCTGCGATCGAGGTACAGGGTCTATTAGTAGCACTTTTGTGGCCAATACTTGATATTTTCTGAGGAACTACTGTACCCAATATGATAGAGGTACTGTACCTTTTTTTTGGCTGCAAACGTTATCTGAATGACGGAGCTCCTTACCTTAACCCAAAATTGTCGGACTTTCATTCTTGTGATGCAACGTTTTTC
Source organism: Saccharina japonica (assembly GCA_008828725.1). Taxonomy (NCBI): domain Eukaryota; class Phaeophyceae; order Laminariales; family Laminariaceae; genus Saccharina; species Saccharina japonica. The sequence goes on from MEHQ01002578.1 coordinate 2,247, forward strand.
GTTACATACTCCAGCCATGGGATTGATAATCGGATAGCACTTTCCCCCCCCTCCAAAATCAGGTTTTTGTGTGAGGTACGGAGCTCCTATACTATAATCAAGTGACCACTCTCACGAAACAAAATGGTGCACCTCTACCGTAGCATGCGTCCAACATTCAATATGGTTGGAGAGCCGTTCATATAACCAATATACTGCTGTAGTGGGGGTCCCTCAAGAAGGCGGTCTGAATAAGGCGGTATCCCGATATAAGGCGGTCGAAATCGCTTGGCGCGACTGAGGAATCGCACTCAGAACCAGAAATGAATAAGGCGGCTTCCCTCTGTAAGGCGGTCGTATTGCTTTGGCACACCACCGCCTTACTGGAGGACCCCTGCTGTAATTCGTTGAAGTCCATGAGATTGGTCGACATGGTTTAGTTCTGCCAGCGTTTTGACGAGACACAGTTTAAAGGCTGTTCCACTCAGGAGCCTCATGATAATAATAAGGAGTTACCCCTGGAAGGCAAATAGCATGCATCCAGCCTGGAGGATATGTCGATGTTATTAGGTAGACGGCAGGTACCCCGCTATAGATGTACAGATATATACTGTAGATAATGCAGGCGGCCCCAAACTATGCTCTGACCGCATGAAAATACTGTCAGAGCCTCATAGCCCATCCAAGCAAGAGACGCGGACAACGACATAGCCACCTGACGCAGACATTCCACCGCTTGTTGTCTTAGTGCTTTGGCAAAGTACTGGTAACCAGGTATCATATACATGGTAAATATCAGTACGAGTATAATTGTATACAGTCTGCCTCATCTTGCAGAACAGGTACATACTGGTGTACCAAGTATACTTTGTTTCGTTTGTTTTTTTGGTTTCCTGTTCCTCTCTGGTATCTGTTTTTTGTTCGTTTTTTTTTCCGTATTGCTTTTTGTTTTTGTCTCCTGCAATGCGCCTGGCCTGCTTGTGCATGTTGCGTTTTTCGTATTATGTACGTCGGCATGACACTGCAGTGTCGAATCTCCCTACTGCATTTGCAAGGTAAAATGTCCACATGTTTCTCTGCCGTAACAGTTCGTGACCAAACATATTGTAGCTATCTTATACAGTAGAGGACGAAGGATCACCAACAATATTGGGCTTGCTAGACGTCGACGCGTAGAACTAACGGTTTCTATTTTTTAATACTTTGGGACCTACGGCACACATAGTGTGACCTCGTAATCTGGCCTGAAGGGCGTGAGAGCTGCGTGCATGTACAGTAGCATAGCACGCAGCACGTGTGTTGTACTCGCACATCGGTTAGGTGTTTGATATCCGAACCCCCGGCCGCCCTTGGTGGGGCTGCTGAACCAGCGCGAAACAAGACGTCGGATCTGGTTGTGTTTTTTCCTAGCGTATTGATCCACTCCAGAGTTGTTAGAGCCTGACGTGTGAGCACGAGATTGGTGTTCGCTATGGAATATCAACACCGCAACCGTCACTGCTGGTTGTAGAGGCATAGCTACCTGGTATTGTGATACACGAGAGAGTGGGTACCAACTCCGTCAGATGGGGATCGATTGAAGGTCAACACACCCACGCGTCAAACACAACATGTCGTGGTGTGCGATGTAGAGCGTACCCTGCCCACCGACCGGCCATGGTGTACAGCAGTTCAGTACGTACAGTGCCGGCCAGCTCATATGAAAATAATATCACAATAAAGCCAGCCTGAAAGTTTGAAAATAAATGAGACAGCTCTCAGCCTAACCAGTACCTAGGCTTTAAGAGAGCTGACCCCTCTTCCTGTGGCTGGCCTGGGCCCAAGGCATCCATTGTGCACTACTAGGAAACAAGTCTTCTCGGGGACAAATATCAGAAAGTGCAGCGTTGTGCTTTCGCGCGCACCCAGAATAAGAAAGTCAGCCTGAGCCCGATTTCATGTTTCTTGTGAGGGGCAGGTGCTACTACTGTACACCAATCTGTTAGAGGCAATATGTACGAGTAAGTACGTCTAGTCGTAGTTCGCTTGTTTACCTGGTGGTGCACAGTCGCAAGAAGATCGTCGGGGTTAGCATCTTGGCCCAGAATGCCGATAACGTCCAGTCTCAGCTCCTGGTCCAACCTGAGCTCATCCTCCTCTTCGTCCTCCTCCCCCACCTCCCCCTCCCGGTCACCCTTCTCCCCCTCTGTCTCTTCCTCCTCCCCGGGCTGACTTCTACCTCTCGTCTTCTCGTACCCCGTCTCCCTTCCCCCCTTCGTCTCGTCCTCCCCCTTCGTCTGTTCCACTCCTATCCTCTCCTCCTTTTTCTCCTCATTCTCTGGTGTGTACCTGGGCAGAGCGTCGCATCGAGTCGCCCATGGCAACGCGCGGGGGGTGCTGCTCGTAGCCTCGCTGCCGTTGCCAGTGATGCTGTACAGTAGATCCTGTTGGGGGAGTCAGCGGCGTCATTCAGCGGGATGGAAATATACAATTATAAAAATGGGCCGGCGCATTGCTGTACATACGCGCGCACGAGCAGCCGAGCGGTAGCGAAGAAGGTGTGGTGCCTGAAACTGAGACCACCAACATGCGATAGAGGGGAAAAGGGTGAGCCCACGCTTTGTTTTTTTTGGCGTAGAGACAGAGACGCCGGCCGAACACACCTTCGATAGGCTGCTCTGTCTTTCGTTGAGACAGGTGTTACTACTCTCAGGATGCGCTTGCACTGACCCCGGTAAAAAGAAAGGTGCTCTACGTGAAGCGAGCGACGCTTTCAAACACGCAAGCAAAAAGAGGCCAGGCTCGAACAATGTGTGGGGGGGTGATGATAATGGTGATGATCATGATCACGACGATGATTATGATGATGATGATGATGGTGATGATGATGATATTGATCTCACATTAAACTACTGTAGCTACGGTAATTTCTCTGAAAGCTCGCCCGTGGTCGCAAAGCAGATGAAACTACAAAAGCAAGCGTGTCGATGGTGATGAAATTGTTGGGCACAAAAATGTCTAATCGATTTGACCTTCGAGTCTGCACCGAGACATGGCGACTGTGATACCCCTGTTCACGCTGATGGGCGCTGCTACGACCACCTGCCCTGGGCAAAAGACGACTGCGCGTGAGCAAGCAGCAAGCACGCGCAAGTTCGAATATGGCTCTCTTCCGATTCTCCCGCCCAAACCATGCGGGGTGGCATCATGCGCAGTCCGCAAGAAAAATGAACTGCCGAAAATGAACAATTAATTGATTGAATCAAACTCGACAACAGCTGCCAGCCCAGCTCTCACATCGTCGCGTCCAGCCTCTTGTAATACCCTCCCATGATCAACCATGGTTGGCATGGTTATTGAGCGGATGTCGCTTGATGACTTGATGCCAGACGCGAGCCTTGAATTTGTGGTTTCCTGTTGAGTGCCTCCTGTCTTTTGTAGAACCAAGTAGTATAGCGGGTCTCCACAAAACTAGCGGCATGTTTCCAAATCACGGTATCAGGTATCACAACACAACTCACACGCCGCTCCAAAGAACAAACAAACCTAAATCGACCGACTTTATCTCCGACATTTGGGGCGTGCAAGCAGCACACATACTTACGTGCTCGTGGGGCGATTTTGGAGTGCCCTGGGTCAACCGCCATGTATCCTGGCCTGTATATGTGGGAAGTGGAGTGGCTCCGTTCTGCCTCGGGGTCGGCTCTTCAAGAAGGGCTCGTTCAAGCGACGAGGTACGAAAAAATGCACGCAGCTCAATTATTTTTATAATTAAAGTTGAAGTGTACAGTACGATTCCAGATTCACATTTCACGTGTACTTGTTCCTTCTGTGGCTGAAATCTGGAAATAATATGGAAATTGAAATCTGAGTCTCCACCTAAAACCTGTCGTATTATATGTATGTCGCATGCAGGTACTGTACGCTACAGTACTTCATTCGTACGGAAATATGAGAACCGCCAGACGGCCCCGCAGCCACCAAGACAATTTCCGGAACAACAAAGCTATATACGATACAGAGCAGCAGGACCATGGACGGCTGACGGGGTGCAAGTGAAAATAGGGTGTGTGCGGTGTCCGTGGGGCTACTACTGTACCTGAGAGGCTACCCCAAGCGCGAGCTTTCGCCAAAGGGGAACAACGATTGTCGGCCAGGCGGTGTTGTTTGCTGCTGGAGGCATCGCGGAATCGGCACACGACTCTGTACATACTTCGAAGTATGTACTGTACGTAGTCGCGCATGAATATCAGTATTGTATAGGCAAGATACGACGTGAACATGAAATACAGTACATATGACACCTAACAAAAACAGGCTTATAAGAAAGCTAGGCTTAGATTGAGAGGATAATAGGAAATTCGGGAGTCGTTATCTTGAAATTTGTGTAGAAAGCACACTCTCCTTCAAATATGAAATCCGGCCTGGGCCAGGTTCCCTGTTTTTATTAGGTGTCCTGTACTGTACGGCGGGACACCATTCCATCCCGAATGAATACGGTCAGAAACTATCCTCGTCTTTGATGGCCCGAAGCATGCAACAGTAAACTGGTACGATCCGGCTGCCCGTTGTTCATTTTTTGTTGTGTTTGAAAGTTACATTGTGACTGGCGAGACCAACTGATACCACCGTATGTATCGCTAACGAGCAAAACGCCACCTTATAGGGGTGGCGACTTATTGTTCTGAGCTCCTCACAGGAGGAGCTCAACACTATTTGTAAGTCACCCAAATATGGCTTCGAAGAAGTGCGTTCGCGCAACTCTCTCGACCACAATTTGTATGGCTAGTCGTAAAACAAATGCACTCGTGTAGAAGTACCGTACGAACCGATGGTTGCGCGCTCACTTGACGAGTATACTATTACAGTAGTCAAGTGATACAAATATTGCCTCAGAAGGAAAAAACTAACTGCAACCCATAAACGGTATACCGTGGGATGAGTCTCACTCAAAGACGGACGCACGGGTATGTTGCTGTCGCAAAGTATATATACAGTGGGTACCCCGACTTGAGAAAGGGTACGTTAAGAGAATTGTACAGTTAAGAGAGGCCGAATCGGCTGGACCCGCCGGCACTAAACCTATATATTTCTCACAGTGGATAAGAGAGAATGCTAGTTAAGAGAGCTGTTTATGGCCTGGACCACACCTGTCTTAAGTCGGGGTACCCACTACTGTACATACAGCAAGAATACGACAGCGGTTTGCATGTTGCGGAGACATCCATAAACGCTTAAATACCTCAGACCGCCTACAAATAGGGTGGTCACGTGGCTGAGTGGCCCTATACCTCACCCAAAAAGGCGTTTTGGAGGAGAATGAATGTGTTGCGCGATGAGCAACCCCATGGCCCAAGTGAACGATGAAACATATTTTTAGAACACAAGAATGAAGCAAGTCGGACGATTTTGGGTTAAGGAGCCCGATTACTTGGAAAACGTTTCAAATTGCAAACGGTTACATCTCTCGTAGAGTGCGTCATCGGCCTAAACGAAACTGAACCGTCTTAAAAGCGACCCCTCTACCGTGATATAGACACTCCAGTACAAAAGCCTTTGCTACTATTATTGGATTGAACAAGGCTTTGAAAAAGCACCACATCTTGTGTTTGTTGGGGATACAGTAGCCTCGACCGCGGATTAAACTCCACCCTCGCTCCGACGTCTCTTAGCGACGCACATAAGATACGTTCCTCCCAGCCACAGCCATGTCGCGATAGGGCAATAGGGCAATATATTGAGGCACTCCCATGTATGCTTAGTAACTATCTTGCTTCTCATTTTCGTTGTATACCAAGAGTTACGGTACGCGTAGTCCATGGCATTGGTCATGGTGTTTCTGCACGAAAATGGGTACTGACGGGTTGTGGGCGAGGTCTACAGCTGGTCAAGTTAGGAACCCGGGAAATATATGAAGGAGTGGGGCGGTGCGCGTAGCACGTGCGTTTTGTTAGGCTTATCGTTCGAGGGGATATCGATCTACGGTACGAAAGCCCAATCACTGACTTTTGTATCCAATATCCAATACCAGTGACCCAAACAAATGACAGCTTTGGTGATGTCAACTGTCAAAACATATTAAACAAAACAAATCGGGGTACGAGTGGATATAATTCAGTAACTAGTAATAGTGGCTTGGGCTATTAATAGTGTGGATTCATATATTTTTGACATAAAAGGGGCACGGTATACCAGCAGCGTGAGCGCCCAGCCGCAGTACTCGAAGGCAGTAGGGGTAGGATCGTGCTGAGCCCGGGCCGTGCGACTCGTTGCATTGTAACCCCTACACCAGCCATTGTATTGTATCATCACCCCCCAATCACACAGTGGCCGTTACTACTGCTGTAACCGTGAGTTTTTATTATCGACAATCTTCCCCTCTGAAGTTTTAACCCAATGGGAGATTAACACGATGAATAGTTCCGCGCTTAGATGTAAAGGCTCCTATCTTAGTGGGATAGCTCTTGAGTTTACGACCTCTGTCAGTCCCAAACATATGTGAGCCAAACACGTTACACGTATGTACCCCTGTCATAGCATTTTTATGTCTACCCCTAACCCTCTCCTGTCGCACGGCTCACAAACGAACGCGCCTGAGAACAACGCCTTCCACGGTGAAGTAATGCCACCTTATAGGGGTGGCGGCTTAATTTTCTGTGCTACAGTACTCACATGAGGGGCTCAATATTATTAGGGAGTCACCCGAGTCATGACTTCGAGAAAGGTTGTTCGCGCAACCCTGCCGATATTTGTATGCGCTGTATGCGCTAGCCCTAAAACAAGTATATACGAGAAACATATCGTTATAATCGGTAGTAGTTTCTCACTTGAGGAGCATACTCATAGTCAGTCATAGCCACAGTATTGCCTCACAAGGCAAGCACTAACTGCACACCCTACCAGTATACGGTATACCGTGGGATGAGTTGGTGACAGACAGACGGATTATTGAGCGGGCAGGTTATTGCCATTGCATTTTAGTCTTGCCAACCGACACTCTGTACTATTAATAGAATGAAAGAGCTTCAACATTGATCACCCACAAGCATTCAACTCCGAATACTGCGGTCATCACGGGATTAACGCTTTTAGGACTGCAGTCCCGTTTTGGGGACAAATTACTTAAAATTAGAGTGCTTTGTCCCAAAAACGGGACTGCAGTTCTAAAAGGGTTAAGGCAACACTCTAACATAATGTTACGCGATCGCCCGCCAATATCGTAACGCACTAACACTATGTTATCACAATCCGGAATTTAGATAACGTAGTAACGTAATGTTACGATTTTTTTCCGCTGGCGCGTAACATTAACATAAAACGTTGATTGTTACGTTATCCGAGGTGTGTATATACGTGTTACAACTAAGCGGTAGAAATACAAGAAGGGCGAAGATAATAACTGGGATGCGAAAAATAAAATATAATCTCAACGATGATGATATATATGCTCAGAGCGGCCGTGATGTGCAGGTGTAAATACGTGATATATATATATACTTCGTACGAAGTATATATTAAAACAAATCGCGGATATTTTTTATTTCGATGGAGTCGTCGAGTTCACGGGGAGGGGGAGGTAATAGCGTTTTTCATTGCTTGAGAAACTGCTCACCCGCCTTTGACATCGCCTCTGATTCTGCGCATAGCGGCTTCACGGTGTTGCTTCAGTCGGTGTGTACTTGGCATACTTTGTTGCTCGAGCATCCGCACGGCAGTAAAATTCTGGCCTAGATTGTGCACAAGGGGAGTGCTCCCACCCCAGCCAATCCGGAGCTGGCCGACGTCGTGCCAAGACCGTCCCATGTACCTGTATGAACGTAGTCCATCCCGGCATGGGCGTCGTCCGGGGTATAAACCAATGTTCCACTCTTCTCTAAAAGGAAACCGGGCCTCTTACGTCTCATATATAGTTTATCATTGGGAGCTAACCAAATACCCTCTGTGGGCACATACATGGGTGGCAGGGAGGGAGGTTTCGTCGTTTTTTTCGGCTGCTCAGAGCCACTCGCTCTTTAAAAAAACATGTTTGTATTGTTTGTTACGCTTTGTTTAAAAATATGCATTCAAGCCCGTTTTTGAAGGAGGTACATAGACACCCGCCCGAGTTGCTTCAACGCGGTGATAGTGAAAAAAATGACATCGTACCGGTGGCACCAATATCTTACCTTTGAACGACAGGGGCGCTTCTCTCTCTGGGCCTGGGTAGCCTGTTTCCCCCTTTGCGCCTGAAAATTGCCTAGGTAAACCAAGTTTCTATTGAAAACCGCCACAATGCCCGCACGCCTGATGATACCTAAATGAAAACAATCCCCTCACATATCGAGCAACAGCTTGAAGTACAAGTTATCACAACGTAAACGCGGAAATTGAAGAAATCAACCACACATGGGTGTATGTAAACACCTGCTATCTTTCAAAGTGCCGGAGACGAAAAGCCGCCATGTATTGTACCGATTTCTACTGTAACTCGTGCTATTGCTTTGTTTGATGTGCAAGAAAAGAAGAGAAAAAAAAACAGGAAGATACACCTTACCCATAACATCGCAATTTCGTTGCCCCAAGCCATCCCAGTTCCGTTTTCAAACGTAGTTCCCTCCTGAGTTCATACGTGTTCGCACCATTCTCAATATTGAGAGCCGAGCTTCTGAAAGGCAGTGACTGATGGCATGCCCTTCCTCGCGAACTACGCCTCCATGGGTTTCCGCTCGCTCGTACTACTGTAACTTGTGTGGGGTTGGTTGGGATCGCAAATTTATCCGCCACCTCTCAAGTGCATGAACTCAAAACTTAAGTTGAAATCGCTTCCCATGCTCCCCTCCGTTCCCGTAGCCTGTATGCACCTTACATGTCTCCTACTGCCCCTTACCATCACTTCATCAATATGGTATGGTTTGGTGTTTTCTTGCCTTCTGTAATCCGAACGAGAGGGTCCGAAGTCCATGGTACCATCGTGCACCCATACAAGGGCTTCGCAGGCAGCTCCACACTTACCGAGAAAATAAAGCCGTTCGTTCCTTCTTGGCTGCGGTGCCATTTGCGGCAAAAGCACAGGGTCTGCTCCTCGCGGGGTTCGCAGTGAGTCATGAGTGCTTACGCAACGGCCTACCTAGCGGGGTTCGTTGTGAGACATGACTGCTTCCGCAACTAATAGGAAGAGTAGATGCAAGGTGGTGCGTGAACAACGGACGACCTAAAATGGACAGGGGTCCACACCAAGTGGCTAAAACACCTCTCAAACCCCCCGCCTACAACTCGTTTACCGCGATTACACACGCCACATGCGATTCGTGCTTAGAGGTGCCCCAAAACGTTCCACCCTTGAGCTCTATATTAATAGTGAGTCATGTTTTGCCGAGAAAAACAAAAGGGCAGCCCGATGAACAATTCCATTGCCCAGGTAAACAAAAACAAAACCATACGTAGTACAAAAAAAAACAAAAATGGCATTCCGCCGATTTTGGGTTAAGGAGCCCCGTCGTTCAGAAAACATTTTCCTTGTAAGGCAAAAAGGGCTACCACTATCGTAGCGTGTGTCATGCACACACACCTCTTTTCTCCTGCATCGCCACCTTTCGTGGACTCTATATGCCGAATGTGTTACACCCTTTCACAGATGCTCCGAGTATACTCGACACTCCGAGTATACTCGGAGTGTCGAATATTTTTTGTACTCCGAGTACTGAGAGTATTAGAGTACTGGTGGCCTAAATACTCGGAGTACTTGGAGTATGAGCAGTACTGAAGCCCCAAATACTCCGAGTACTGGGAGTATGAGCAGTGCTTATACTCGAGTACAAGCAGTGCTCGGAGTAAAAACATCTAAACTAAAATACTCTATAGTCCCAGGTAATGGAGAATTTGTGAGTTTTGAAATGCTATAAACGCCAGTCACATGCCCCCAGAACCTGGGAGGAATGACGACCGAGTCTTCAACATGATGCAAATATGCTCTTAACGTGCTTCACACTCCGAGTATACTCCGAGTATCGAGTACATTTCGTACTCCGAATACGTAGAGTATTGTAGTACTGGCGGCCTGAATACTCGGGGCGTTTGGGAGTATGAGCAGTACTGAACCCCCAAATACTCGGAGTACAAGGAGTACCCGCAGTATCGGACCCCGAAATACTCCGAATACAAGCAGTATCGAGTGTTCATACCCGAAATACTCCGAGTACACGAAATACCTGAAGCATTTTATCTCCAATACTCGGGACTTTACTCCAAGGTACTCGGAGCATCTGTGCACCCTTTCTCATTTCCCATACCCGCGACACCCATCGTCTCAGACTTATCAGGGTGAGAGAAACGCAGCGCTATGGCATTTTATGTAGCCTCAAACCACGTGTGCTCTCGAATGGATAAGTAACGCGTGGTATGATTCTAGTGGGGCCTAGGTTATGGAAAACATGCCCTTACTCTAGGCAAGGGGCAAGGAAGGGTAGACTCGCTATAGGCTCTTGGCAACGCCGGCTGTTTCCAGGATCAGCAATGCCTCTGTAAACTGGGCCAGTGCGCGCTCCGTCTCCACGCGAGTCTGCTCAGACTTGGCGCCCTCTGCAAGCCACACCCGTAGGTTGCTCGGGGTGCCCCTTTCCAGCATCCACGGCACGAACCCGTCGCAGATGCTGTCTACCAGGAAAAAGTGAACTTGCTTCGATACTGCGTCCACCAAGTTTCTGCAGACCACGTGAGTGTAGACATGAAGAGACACCTGTGCGAAGACGTGAGATTGTTAAACGAACTGCATGTAAGTTTTGTGAGCTTGTCATACTGAACGGTAGAATACTTTGTCTGCCGACCAGGATTTTGTTTTTTTTTTCCATCCCATTTATTATCTTCGCACTCCTGTCTTTCTCCCTCCATAGTCGTAACTTAGATCCGGGGTCACAAAGTAGGCTCCTCTCCCTCCTCCCCCACTACGGTTCTTGCCTTGATTTTTATCGCGCAGAGGGTTCAGCCTTCCCAACGCTCGTCGATTTTCATCGAATTTTGCCAACTCACGCTCTCGCGCTTTCCGCTAGTCAAGGTTTTTTTAGCGAAAAAAAGTCCCTATGAGCATGCACTCGGGGGGGCTCAAACTCGCGACCTTGACGCTAACAAGCTTCGTGGTTACCTGCTAGCCCACCGGGGCGACCGGCTACTGGGGGGAGATGACTGCTTCTTGCTTTCCCTTTTGATACGACCTACCGTACAAAAGTACGTTTCTACATACGTACAGTAGTATGCTTTTACATACGGCTGCCGATCGTTGATCGACACCTGGTACGGTCAGTGCACAGGGCATCGTAGGTGCTCTTTGACGTGTATATGGGTGCATAGTGAGGTTGGCTGAAAATCACGGGGTTTGAGTTCTGCTGGGGTAGTGCTTGGTTCTCTGCTTGAGCCATAAGCGCGTCACCATTCAGTCTCAAGAGGAGTTTTTCGAATGTTTCTGTAACAGTGCATGCTGATTCGACGTGAAACAATTGATGTAAAGCATACCTGCAGGTTAAAGACAGCGAACGTGACACTATCGCTTCCAACCTTCGCCATTTGGCCAATAAAGCTGCCGGGGATGTTCCACACATCCGCCAAGGGCGCCCCTTTGCGCACAGAGTCCACCATTTTATGAACGCCGGCAATCGTTTCCGAGTAGAAGGCATCCAGGGTAAACACCAAGCCCATTTCAGCCTTGACCGCGTTGGACACCGCTTCCATGGCTTTATCCTCCTTAGACTTCATGAAGTCCCCCACCAAGGCCTTGCCGATCTCCTTCAACAGGCCGGGGTACTGCTTGCATTGCCGCTCGAGCAATGTCCTCAGTACTCTCTTCATGTAGCTCCCCACGTCTTTCGCCAGAACGTGGGAACGGCGCTCAAAGTCGTCGCAGGAAACCTCTCGGAACAACACGTCAAACACAGGTCCTGCCAATAGATTGGGCAGTGCGGTTCCGTCGAGGTTTTCAAGTGCCTGGCTTATCTTTCTGTGATAGACGCCGTTCTGGCGGAGTCCGGTATACCGACAGTAACTTGTGTTGTCCAAGAAGTCGAGGACCACACCCTGCGAGATGTATGGCCGTAAACGTTTGTGTTATTAATAGTTCGAGAAAGGGTGGGATAATTACATATTGTAGTGAACATTCAACCCTTACAAGCTGGGCGAAGGGTACTGCTGTGTTGTCAGTGGAACCACGTATTCTTGCTAGCACTCTTTTCAGACCAAGGTTCCACAGTGGTTTCAACGCCAACACTCTAAATTACGTGCGCTGCCTCGTTCGTATCTAGCACCCTGAAGGCTACATACAAGATAATCATGTTACGTTATACCGTAGAGGTAAAGAGTCGACACACTAACCTCGGTGATGCGGGCCGCGTAGGCCTTGTACTTAGCGGTGACGTCTCGCACGATGTTCACCGGTGTTCCAGTGCCCTCACCCCAGACTGGTTCGTCGTTCTTGTCTCTCCTGTTGGCTAGCAAATCTTTCAGCAGCTCCTTGACGCGCGATATGATCACGAGAAAGGCAATCTCTCGCTCGCTGTCGTTGGCTGGGGGGGTTGGCATTTGTCGAAGCTTAGCGGTTAGCTCCTCGATCCTCCTCTTGGACTGCTCGACAAAGCGCGGAATGAACTTATCATAGGCGAAAAGGGAGGGACGAGAAAAGGAGTAAGCGAGGTGGGTTAAGCGGTTGCATGCGTACCTGGTACGTTGTTGTTGTTGTTGTTGTTGTTGTTGTCTTCACATTAAACTCGTTTCAGTTGCAAATCCCTACAGTCTAATCTAGCAAGATTACAGCCCGTGGCCACAAAAGTGCTAGAGCCATCAGATAATCCTAAAGAACACGCAGACTTAGCACGGAAAGGATACACAAGCCCGAAGAGGTACACCTAAACTCCCTACAGCATGTTATGCGTGTCCAAAACTGAACTACACGCCCGCAATCTCCATTCTACTATAGCAGCATCCCCCCCCCCCCCCCCCTCCCACTCTTTACCAATGAATTAGCCGACTACAGCGTAACTACTGTCCGAAGTGCTGTCTGTACAAAAACACACGGTAGGCGTGGGAACAAGATGGAGCACGCAGCTGCTGTCTGAAGTGCTGCCAGGATGACAGTCCGCGGGCACACAGTGAAACAAAGCAGCCAACCAAAGCCATCACGTCAATTGACAATAACCCGAATCTATCCTGAACGTCTGTGTTAGGCACAGCATTATAAACACCGACACTGAGTAGGAATCGTTCCACATTGAAGGGGTCTTCCACGATGCAGGCACACAATCAAGGCATCCGGGGTAAATGCGCCATCTCTGCCGCGTCTCTCTACAAAACCAGTGACGTCATCCACACGGACCCAACAACAACATTCAGGGGAAACAAAAAATAGTTGTCAACAAAAATAATGTTTGTCCGTGCGCCGCGGGTCGATATCGTCCGTGCTCTCGTGTCGCTGCTCCGGCGCGCTGCTGTGCCGCTGCTCCGGCGCGCTCCAGTGCCGCTCTGGCCAGTCCTAGGACGACCACACTCGACCCGCTCCGTCCGTACACGCTCTTGTTGCTGTTCTTCCCAGTCGGTTCCTCGCTTTCTCCCTCGTTGCTCAGGGTGCTTGGTCTGGAAAAGAAAACTTCTCGCGCCGAAGGGGTCAACCAGCCCAATCTTCAGCTCGTCGCCACACGCCCTCTCCTCCTTTGATGGCGAAGTCAGGTTACTGAGACAGTATAGCTCCTTCTAGCAAACACACCTAGGGCCGTGTACGTAGTGTCCGTCCACCTTCCTGATGGCGTCTGCTTCCGCGCATAAAAACGAGATAGACATTGCTGCCTACACCGACGGCCAAAAAAGCCGTGCATCTGAACTTTTGTGCCTGACGCACCAGTGCCGACCCAGCTCCACGGCTGCGCACGCTTCGCGGCGGGTGCGCAGCAGCAAGAAGGTATCGGTCCGCTTGAGGGTGAGTCTAGCCTTGCTCGCTAGAAAGACCCCCCCTCGCTATGGACCATGCCAAAGCAAAAGCCTTGCCGAGGCAGCGAGGGGAAGAAGGGCTAGTAGATACGTAGTTTTAGATAATAGTCGCATACATAAGTAAATACAAGGTTCCCCTCCGGGACGTGCCTATAGGGGAGTGGCGCAAGGACGAATCGAAAACCTGCTACAACAGCATGCGATATTGTATCATACACATAAGTATCATGTTGTATAGTACATAAATACGACGTTATGAAATATCTGCGTACTACTGCTCATAGATGTATACGAAGTACCTTTTTAGAACTGCACCTGCATTTTTTGGGATAAAACATACTCGGAAATATGGTGGAACCGTAACTATTGACTCGATCGTTCTTAGAGATCTCGCCGAACATATGTGTCAAGATATAATTGGTGTTGAGCTCAAGGTAAGGAAGGTCTATCCCGCACAAAACCGAGGTCTCCGGAAAATAAAGTTTGAAAATACTCCAAGCGTGACACGCTGCACACACACGCATGACACACGGCACACACCGCACACGCACGCATACGTGACACAGTGCTCATACAGTAGTGGTGGGATAATATGCGCAGACGAAGTAGAAAAGGGTGCACCGAAGAAGGGGCTGGAACTTTCGACCAGACTTGCCTAAGAAATCTACTTGGTTTTTGAGTGCTGCCTGTCTTACATTTGTTGGGTCTGGGTTACGTACAATACAAAAAGAAGTAAAAAAAAAGTAGCCATCGCCAAGGATCGAACTCAAGCCTATAAATCTAAAAGCGGGACTGGTGACCGTTTGACTATATTTTCAAAGATTCGTTTTCCATGACATATGTGCTGATACAGTATTATTTGCCGCGGCGTGCGCCAGACACGACATCATGCAATCACAGCAGCAAGCAGCAGCAGCACAAGAGAGCTAGGTGGTGGTGTTTGATGACGGGTGCAAGCCTGTGGCGAAAACGCAACAGCCACAGCAGTATACGGTGGACCCGCCACAGGCACGTCTGCTGCTTGTGTTTCTATAGCCGGGGCTGTGGCGTTATTTGTGTTCGTTGCATGTTGTGTGATGTCTCGTGGATTTCTGGAGTGAGTTCGGGGAATAAACACAAAAAACGAAAAAAAATATATAAGGGCAGTTGATGTACTCCTATTTATTCAAAGCGGTCATTACATTTCCGGTCTAAGTGAGGGTGGGTCTGTCACACACAGCAGCAGCAAAACACAAAAAGGTACATAGATGGTGTGGATTATGGGCCCCAGGCTCCGACAGACACAACTAGCCACAGCAATACAGCGCAGATGGGCGTGTCACACACGCACGGTGTTACCTGCTGGTGCTTATGCAGAGTTGTAACGGTGTGCTCTGTGCATGTTTTGCTGTAAATCTGTGGTATACTGGTATGTCGGTGGGCTCTCCTGTGTGCTCATGATGAGCTCGCGAAAGGGAAAAAAACAGGGCGGAAAACAAAAAACAGAATATGATTATTTACTGGCACGTACGTACAAAATAAGGCCTCTACAGAGAACCCGGGAAATCGTCTTATCCACTCCCGCGGGAAAAACAAACTCTGAGCGCCCGCGACGTGAGCTACAGTCAGTAGTGCTCGGATCGAGCTCAAACCTCGACCAATGTGGCCGGCCGGGCCTCCCGTGTCGGGGTACTTGGCGTTTTGACGAAAAGTGCTCGCGCGAAGAGAAAAGTTGTGAAAAGTGCGAAAATTTCACAAACATAGCTATACATACACGTAGTTTGTCATTGTTCTCAGTGTTGTTCCTCATTTCTTGTTGTACAATACTTATGCTTACTGCACTACAGCTTAGTGTGCTGTATAAGCCGTCGGTTTCATTTTTTTTATTCTGCTGGCTTCATTTTTTTCTCGGTCGTTTCTAAGAGTTGTCAGCTGAAGCAAAGTCTGTCGTGATCGCGTGGTGAGCAAGGCGGCCCAAACTCGGTCAAGATAATTAAAGCTGGTCATTGAATTCGCTTTTCCGTACTATAGCCAGAAGGAATTGTTTTTTTGAGATCTATCGCTCTAATTGTTTTAGCCGCTTTGATCAATTTTCAAGAAGCGGTTTCGAGCGAATGAATCCGAGTTGAAAGCACGTAAAGCATGAATCGAGCTGCCTACAAGAAGAACAACAAGATAGCCAGGCAAGGTGTTTCGGAAATAGTCTCCGGGGACAACATAACCCCCCGAAATATCCCCGTGCTTCACTCATATCTGACGCTAGAGTTCTCGTGCCACCACAGACAGAGTTATTTTTAAATGATGCAAAAACAGGACCCCAGGGGTTGGCCCAATTCCCCGAAATCAGCATAATAAATAATAAGTCCGTTCTGAGGATCTTGACGTGCCGTATGTACCGACACACCATCGTAAATCATCACTCATACGAAACCGCTCAGAATCACTTTTTTTGTGCCGATTTCTCCCACCAACATTGCGCGGAAAAGTATGCCTGTATTTCACACAAGCCCCTGGGCGAGAAATTGTGTGAGCAAAATTAAGCATAATAATCCTTTGGGTGCGAAGACCGGTCGTTGCCGTTACTGCCCGGGTACGAGGGCCCAGACGAGGTGCTGGCGCGTTTTGTTCGACAGTAAGGACCCCCCCCCCCTAAACCTTGTTTTTGAAGGCGGGACCAGGCGAGATCATAGATCGCCTAGAAAGCCCGTCGGCATCGCTGACACTCGTGTCGCATGGACATCCGTAAAATATGGTCGCTGTAACACATCTACTTCTTGCTGTGCGTTCTGCCGCACACCTGGGAAGACATATGGACTACAACCGCAAGTACTGCTGTACGTTCTGCTGCACATCTACAGCTGCACACAGTATACGTACTAACTGTAGTACTGCTGGAGTGCATCGTGGGTGTGTTGATCGCTTGGTGGATGGGTGGGTGTGGTTGCATTCGTGCCTGTAGGTGGTGGCCATGTCCTTTTTTCTTCTGTTTTTTGTCCGCTGCAAGGGCTCCAAATGATTGCCGGCATAGTGACACAAGAGCTCCGCACCGATGCCGGCATTTGTCTTTTGTCCGCTATACCGGCGCCGCTCGGGTATAGTTCGGCGTACCCCTATTAATAGTACTCATACTGTAATTCAAGACATTAATTAGTTTTCACCTTATAAGGACAGAATGTACCACCACTCCGGTGGGTATCACTCCTCGTGCCAAGCTCGGTTCTGCGGCCGTTGGGCATACTTCCGACGATGTAAGCAATCGTGACGGGATCCCGATGCTCTATTGCAACTTCAACGCAACACTCGAGAATGGTAGTGCGAGGAACCCATACATTTTCGTGCTTGTTCGAGACTACGCCGCCGAGCAGAAGAGAGGCCGTGAGCAACCATGTGTTACGGTGAGTACAGCAACCTTCCACGAATATGTTTCGTTCTGCCCGCACCAAATAACTTTCAAAAACAAGTATGGCATGTGCAAAAATATTTGAGGTTTGTCTAGAAGATAATTTGTGTTCGATCGTGCGGAGTTAAAATGAACTGCGTCTTGTTCTTACTCCATGCAAGACGACCTGATACCTCTGGGTGTTTCCCACACGCTTTGGACAACCTAATTATTTATTGAACGACCACGTGGTGTTGACACTACAACCCCCTTTTTTCGTGAAACTTCCGATGAAGGCACTTGACGCGCTATTGGCCGAATCATTCGATCTAAAAAACATTAATGCTGGGCAAAGGACGGTTGAAACTAAAAGAAAGGGTAGCAGCACTAATGACAAAAGGGGCAGCACGTCTCAGTCTTGAACGGGACGACGGCCCGATAACCCGATCCAAAACTCGACGACGGGAGACACTCGATGAGGTGAGATTTTTAATTGCTCGCTTGCGAAATGATCTATTAAATAGTGCTTTGGCGAGACTACTAGTAGTCTGCATTTGCGAAACAAAAGGCTGCGTCAAAGATAGTTAGTTCTTAGTCGTTGGGAACGAACTGTTGTGTCTTGTATGATGCCTGTTGCGATTAACGGACGGCACGACGTATCGACGCAGTGTTTTTAGCATACGTGTGGTCAGTAACCAACGGTGCTCGAGGCAGATGCCACTGCAGGAGGCCCATGCAAGGGGCTTCTTGAGTTCTCGATGCGGCGCTCTTCCTCAGACAGGGTAAGCACTGCGTGGTTGTCGGGTGTACCTCGCAACCTCAGCAAGTCTGAAGTTCTGTATTCCTGTCGCAACCCAAAATATCGTAGCCGGACAACGTATTGAGACCCCTCCTTTGTGTAATCTTGGGCAGGTCAACGTGATCGGTGAGACGTGCGAAAAGAGAGGAACATTGGGCTTCGCCAAGGAAGGGGAGGGAGGGAGGGAGGGGGTAGCAACATAGTAGGTTGAGCCAAGCTGAACCCCAGCAGCGTTCCCGTAGCGGCGCGAGACCTAGGTTAGTAAAATTGACACATGCTATCTGAAGGTAGAGGTGCGCCATGTTTTGCCTTCTGAGGACGGTGACTTGATTATCTTGATTATAGTATAGAAGCTCTATACCTCCAAAAACTGATTCTGGAGGAAAGCACAAGTGCTACCCGATGAGCAATCCCATGGCCTCAAGTACAAAACGAAACATTTTACATCATCACACGAGTGAAATTCCGACGATTTTGGGATGAGGAGCCCCGTCATTCAGAAACAAACAGCCGAAAAGTGTTATATCCATCGTACGCGTTAATTGTTGTTGTGTTTTCACCAGGGTATTTGCCCCAAGTCCTGGAATGTAGGTGTCGATGTTTTGATGACTTGCTTGAACTATTCATAATATATGTAGATACAAACGTCCCGATCTAATCCAGCTTTGCGCTACCTCCAAAAATTGCGCTCAATAGGCGCTCGTTGATCTGAATGGCGCTTTGAGGGATGCCGGATACCTGCGTCTAGATGCGAAGGATTCCGTCGCAAACAAAGGAGAAAACAATCTGGGGGGATTTTGGTTCGACAAAGTGGTTGACAGCTTTTTTACCACAGCGCAGGTCGTCCCAGTATTGGGGCTGCTAATGAACGAAGGGGTTAGGTCGAGCGCAGCAGTTGTCTGCCAGAAGGAACATTTTTGCCATCCAGCATGTAGCACACACTGAGCGTTAGGTCGACCCCTTCAAGCGCATGAGAGTTGGAACCTTTTGCCACAGCATGTAGCACACGCACTCTCGTTCTTTTCGATAATCTACAAGATCACAACAAATAACGGCCAAACTACCGGCACAACGATGCTCCCGGTCCGTCGCTACACATCCTCCTTAAAAGGACAAACAAACCGAGCAAAGTATTTTTCCAACAGTTTCAATCGTCTTCGGACCAACTGCCTTTGCCATAGCATACAGTACACACCGCCATAACTACTTCCGCAAAGTATAATACAAGCTCGCAAAAGCAAACGACCGATTAACCGTCAACAGTAAATAAATGCTTCCGGCCGATCCAATGATAGCGATATGAATATATACATACATATTGAGTAAAACGCCACGTTCACTTAGCGGTTTGTTGAGCGCTCGTCCCGCGCCACTCATCGGCATTGGACCATCGTTTATACTCCTGGAGAAGGTTCCTTACACGGCTTCTCGCATCGTCGGTAATAATCGAATCGTGGTGGTCGAAGAGCTCTCGAAGGACGTCGAGGGGGGCGCCCCTGTTATGCGGTGGCATAATCAAGCATTGTTTGATCGAAAGGGAAGGCGGATGATAGCGAAACAAAAACGAAAGCGGAAGTGGTGGGCTATAGGCCGGCTCTCTACAGATACTGAGACCCCCAATCACTGTTTCGCGGTGTTCACTGCCAATTAAAACTTGGGCGTTGTCCCTGGCCAGTTCGGCAGATTTCAGCCAAGCGAAAGACGGCCAAACGATAAAAAGAGGTGCCAGGATCCTCTATTAATTGACGAAAACACACTTCCTCTACGTTGGCGAACGGACCCCCCTCATCTGCGTAAAGTTTGAGCGTGTGAACAGCTAGCTGCGGTTGGCGCAGGTAGTCGGTGGACATATCGTGTTTATACGCCGAACGCCTAATTGCGTCCCGAAAAGGCAGGGTGATGTAACATAAGGAGTTGTACCACGTATGTACGAACCGTCTTGTAGTCAAACCCCGATCGCAACTCACGCTACCCCCCCCCCCCGCGCGCACGGCGCGCCATCATTCGAGGGACTGCAAAACAATGATTTTGCGCCAGTCTAAGCCGTTTGCGTTGGTAATTTCGTACATACCGGGAGTAGTTATTGTGGTGTGTCGTGTCCTAAATGTTGTGGCCGGCGGTGTTGGCTTCCAGACGAGTGAACCGGTTGGCCGAACTCTTTGCCCCGTTTGTTATGTTTCAGGTGAGTGTGTATTGAGGGACCGGAGATGTTTGCTGTTTACGATCGTTCGGTCGTTTACATTTACGATCTTGTACGAGTTGAATGCGGGAGTTATTTTTACGGTGTGTGTCCTACACACTATATGCCAAAGGGGTTGATCGTATACTTCTTAGTGGCGGCTGATCTGCGTTAGATCCCCGTTTTGTATGAATTCATGATTGCCGATGGAACTTGCATGGTATTGCTGTTAGGTGTGACATATCCACTGGAACATAAAACCAGTGTTAGAGTTTTCAGTACGATGTGATATTTAATATATCCCTTGCGTCGTGTTGGGCGATCCCTCCAGTCCGTATCACAAGGCCCCTGCAAGATATCATCGGATGAAGTTTAATACTAAACCAGACGATATGCAATACCACAGGGTGGTTTACCAGAGAGATAACAACCAGGTGATATTTAATATCAACTCCATTGTAGGGGGGTTGAGTATCATTGTGTCAGTGGAGCGTGTCACCAGCAGATATTCAACATTAAACCAAGGTGACGTCAACAATCCGTGTGTGGTGTTGGGTGGTTAAGTAGGGACCATGTTATCAGCGGGAAATGCCACCCGCGCATATTCCATGTCGAAAGAAGATGGCATAAAATATCACAGGCAGGTTTGCCAGATGGTATTCTAGGTGGTACAAGGCACGAACATAGTATATCCAATAAAGTTTGATGTTGCTGGGTTTGAGTGCCTTAGTATCAGCGGGAAATGTCACCAGCGCATATTCAACATGAAATCAAGACAGTATCCGATATCGCTTGTGTGGTGTTGCAGAGCATACCATATTACACCTGGGAGGTATCACCGGCTGATCTTCGATATAAAATGTGGGTGATATCCAATATCACTTGATGCATGGTGTTGGGGTTGAGGCACATAGAATCACTGGGAAATACTATTGCTACTACTTTTATTTTTGTGTGCATCCCTTTCATCATCTTCGCCCTTCTTTTCTCTCACCTTCCTAGTCATTACTCAGATCAGGGGTCACAAAGTAGGCTCATCTCCCTCCCCCCCCACTGCGATTCGTGCCTTGTATTTTTATCCCGAGAAGACTTCAGCCCATTCTTTGCTCGTCGACTTTCATCGAAATGTGCCAACTATTATTAGGCACTCTCAGCAGTTGATTCTGTTTTATATAGATAACATGACAATTACGTCGGCTGCGGTCGGTCGTTATTTACGAGCGGACCGTAATACACCTATTTTCTTCGTGACGAACGGCCCAACTTTCGACAGGCAGCTCTTCCAACTACTGCTTGCTGTAGCTTTTATTAGCTTCTTCACTTTTTTTTTTTTGCTGAGTGACAGAAGCACGACTACACAAGTACAAGTCCGTACTTTCCTTTGTCAGCAACAGAGACGGCCGAACTTTTGATAGGCAACTCTTCGCACTGCTGCGATAGCGCATGCATAAGTAATGTGGCTGCGGGCGTGGGGGCTACGTGCAGCAACAGCAGCAGTGACGGGCGGTATAGCAGCGGGTGCTTTGGTGCGCAACCATCATGACGTAGTTGCTCGATAGCCGGCATTTAAACAGCACCACCTCGGAGAGGCACCTACATACAGACTATCGGAGAGGTCATGTATAGCTGCACAACCGGCATTTTGTGAGCGTAAAGAGAGATACCATTATACAGGCTATCAGGCGGAGCTCATGGCATACTGCTGCTGCTGTACTGCAGCACTGCTGCTGCTGTACTGCTGCTACTACTGCTGCTGTTCTTCTGCGGGCTATGTTTCAGTATCTGCCTTGACGTGCGAACGCGGCATCTACTACTTAAGTTTTTTTGTAAGCAATGGCAGACAGACAGCAGGACGTATGCTTACTTTCAAGCGAATCAACGCAAGACAGACTGTCACAGGAAAACAAGAGCATGGGGGCAAGGAGCAGGGTCCTACCCAGGTGCTCTTCTCTTCCTGTGCCTGCTGCTGCTTGCTACTCCTGCTGCTGCTGCTGCTGCTGCTCCCATGTGCTGTTGTACGAGTGTGTTTGTCTGTACGTACAGAGTAGCTAGCTTTGTTTCACCGCCACGTACGACATGTAAAAAACTAAAAACTTTTTGTTCCTGACCTACCAGGTATATCATACATATCGCCGCTTCCAATATTCAATGAAGGATATCTGAAAAATCATTTGTGCACCCAGCTGGAATAGATTGCTCTTTTTCGCACTTCCCGACTCTGCGCAAGAGGCACGCGTTTTTGAGGAATTTCACAGAAAATCCTCTGTATATTGCTCCTAGAAAGTAAACAAAAGTCGTACCCGTACGAAAAGTGCGTTCTGAGGTACGAGTATCATACAATACGTACACCGCCCCTATGTCGTACGAGGGCAGAGTGTCTTCGTTGTGTCTTAGGGTCTGATGAAAAAAGCAGGTATATATTGTCGACTCGTCCCTGGACGGGCATAGACCGCAGTGTATAGGTTGCCGCTCTGTATTGTTTGTTACTACTGCTCTGTTACTGCTGAGGTACTGCGTACGGGGGGGGGGGGGACTTTACTACTACTATGCTTTTCTTGCGTCGCCTGTATTTATTGGGACGGTTTGATGTACGAGTAGGCTATATGTTAATGTACTGTAAAATTGTTACTCATTGTGGCCACACTAATCCCCCAAACAACTGCAATCTGTGGCGGCCTAGTCCAAATCCAACTACAAGCAAACATTGTGTTCGTTCAAGAAGCAACTCCCATCTTACAACCACTCCAAAGGAAAGCCTTGTATGTATATATACATGTATTGCAAATAAACCACACCCTGGACAATAGACAATAGTCTAATTGTCTATTAATAGTTTCCCATTACAATTGACTGTCTATTGTGGTCCTCAGTTCCAATTAATTGGAACGCATCGAGCTCTACCGTACAGACAATTTATATTAGTATAACCTCACCAGGCCCCATAGTCCATTCAATTTCTATTAATATACAACCAGCTACGTCAATGGTCGAAGCAATTGGCATTGATAATTGTCTGCGATACTCCATTGTTGAACCCGTAGTCTATTGCAATGTACTAGTACATTCTATTGTAATGCCAATAGCCTATTGCCGCATATTTTCGGTGATAATTGCCCCGGCAGTTTCATTCAATTGACATCCTTCTAAATCAATTGTGCTGGCAATTCCCTTTAAGTGCCACCCTCATAAATCACAACTGTGCTGGCAATTCCTTTTAATTGGCATCGTTCTAAATCCATTGCTCGGGCAATTCCATTCAATTCGGCATACTTCTAAACCAAGTGTGCTGGCAATTCCATTTATTTGACACCCTTCTAAATTATTTGCGCTGGCGATTCCATTTAATGGGCATCTTTCTAAATACTTGTCCTGGTAATTTCATATATTAAGCAGGCTTCGAAAGAAAATGTCGAGACAATCAGGCATTTCCATTTAATAGATTATCTTATGTTGCCGGTCAACTGATCCCGGACGCTGCAATTGGAACTTGACACATCAATGTATGCATGATGATGTTACGTCTTGAAGCTGCAAAAGCAAACGATTCATGAGGCTGTCTATCGATTGGAAGTGTCTGGGCAATTGATTCATGAGGCAGTCTATTAATTGGATTTGACTAGTAGACTAGAATTGACCAGACACGATACATTTCGGAGGAAACCCATGGAATTAAATATCTCGGACAAAACATGTGGCGGCGGGTTACATTCCGTTTTTGCTTAAGCCTTGGACACTAGACATCGCAATAGACTATTGCTCCTACAATGGACCCACCGAAAAGTCTATGAATTGAAATGAGGCAGACAATTGACTCGTAACATATTACGAGCTGGTTCCAGCGAGAGCCATAATTTAGTCTTCGCACTTTTGCGCCTTGGTTTTTGAGAGTTGGTATTTTTCTTTTTTCTTTTTTTCTTTCTCCAGGTGCATTTCACCATATTTTTGGAATTGTTTGGCGACTTCGACCCTACCTGACGAAAGCATTTTTTTTTTCAAAAAAGACCAGATTTGGGTCCGTTGGTATTGTTACGAATCACCACCGTGCCAAATGTCGCTTTCCAACTCTAAAAAACCAAGGTGCAAAAACGATTCCCGTGAGATGTAAATATTCCCCTAGGGTGCCAAAATTGCTCCACACATTGTTCTAGTACTTTGGGAGGCGTTTCTTATAACAGCCCCTCACGTCTTGCAAATAAAAAACAGTGTCCCGAACGTCTTCCTCTTGTTGATGCGATCATGTCAACACGTCTAGTGTCGAATATGTCGACGTACTGACCGATACATTGCCTGATTTAAAATAATCTTGATTTAACCATAGGAATATCATCCCTATGTGACATAGCGCCTCCCCAAGTAGTACGACAATGTCCATATCTCGCGAACTACAACTCGCACTACAAAACGATGTGTTCCCCTTGTCCATGCGGTCGTGTAGATATCTTCAGTGTTGCAAAATACAGTGTATTCCGTTTGTTATTTCCCGAAGGTGGAATTTCACGCCTTTCCGTGGAACCAGCTCGTAGTTCATTTGGAATTGCAAAGACAATAACATATTGTAGTCCGCCTACTGATTGGAATTGCTGGGGCAAATATTTTAGAGCTCTGTTAAATAACTGGAATTGCCTCCTGTAACTTGTTCGCTCCGGAGACTCCAATACTATTTAACTTCTTCAATAGGATATGGGACCTGCCCACAATGGACTATTGCGTTTACAGTAGATCTCCCAAAAGTCCATTTAAATGGAATTGGTCGTGATATTGCTTTCGCGGTGCATCTATTAATAGGAATGGTTCGGCCCATAGGTTTGTGTCCTGCCCTTCCAATATATATTGTTTCAGCAATTATTTGCTGCTCTTGTCTACTAATTGGAATGGTTCAATCGAACCGTTTCTTCCCTGACCTTCCAATTGAAATTGGTTCAAGAAATTGTTTCTGTTCTTGTCTATTAATAGGAATGGTATAATAGGATCAATAGGTTTATTCCCTGACCTTCCAATTAAAATTGTTTCAACAATTAGTTGAAGGCCACGCCTATCATTAGGAGTGGTTTGGTCAATAGTTTTCTGTCCTGAATTTCCGAATTAAGGTTTTGGTTGTTTCAATAGGGTTTGTCCTGGTCTTCCAATTGTTAGTGTTCGATAAAAAACAATTACCTCAACGATTCCAATTAATAGACCGTACTCGAAATCATTTGGTTGGACAATTTCAATTGATAGACAGCACTCAAAACAAATTGGCTGGACAATTCCGACTAATAGATCGCACCATAAATATTTTGACTGGGAAATTCGAATTCATAGACAATCACTCGAAACCATTTAGTTGGACAATTTCATATAATTGCCATCTTTCTAAATCAAGTGTCTCGGCAATTCAATTAATAGACAGCACCCGAAATCAATTTTAGGCACAATTCCAATTAGTAGACAGCACCCAAAATCAGTTGGCCGGACAATTTCAGTTAGTATACTTGAATCGAAATCATTCGGTTGGGCAAATCCAATTAATAGACAGCATCTGAAATCAACTGTAGCCACAATAGACTATTGAAATACGAATGGTCCAAATAATTGCCCAGCCGATTCCAACTAATTGACAGCACCTAAAATACATTGTCTGGACAATTCCAATTAGTAGACAGCATCCAAAATGAATTACCCGGACAATTCTAATGAATATGATTCAAGCGAAATCGTTTGGTTGGGCAATTCCAAATAATAGACAACACCCAAAAATAATTATTGTAGACACAATATACTAATGAAATAGGAATTGTCGATGGCCACCTCTAGCGGTAAAGTGCATGGTAGCAAGAGGAAACGGGGCCAAAGCTACGCCGACGCTAGTGAGCTGCCTCTGTCGCCGGAGTTTGAGAAATACTTCGCAGCGTGTGTAGGAAAGGGTTGAGGCAAGGTTGAGGTAGTTTGGGTGAGACAACTCTGCCCCGGACCAGTGGTTGACTATGAAGGTAATCCAACTGCAATTACAAAATACGGGCAGGACCACGGGCCGGCGCAGGAGGCCTCATCCAAATCCAATACTTACATTAAATGATCCTCGGTATTGAGACATAATACATTAGTAAAATGGCGATCAAAATAGAGGTCCATGATTTGGCACAAATTGTGGAACAACCTTTGGATCAGAATGTCTTTTAATTCGTATCGCGGAAAAACAGTTCCTTTGTTCTCTCCCGGTACGTCGTCAGCAGAGGTGGTCATGAAATTCTTGAGATCACCCCACCCACCCAGCAGTAGTAGTGTTCATAATCGTAGGTACCCAGATCGTTTACAGGTAGGTACTAACCGCGCGCTGAAGGCACATCAACTGAGCGTCCATTCAGCGCGGGGGACATATCAGGCGAGGACCCCCTGCCAGCGCAGGAGGCCTCATCCAAATCCAATACTTACTACATTAAATGACCCTCGGTAGTGAGACAAAATGCATTACGAGTAGTAAACTCAAAAGTTCGACCCACATGAGACTCGATCCCCGGAAACAAGCTCTAAGAAGCGTTCGAGAGTACTACTATTAATAGACCATCGGGGCGACCGACTTACTAATAAGGATGTGGATTCAGCGTGTGTACCAGCTCGTAGCTGGTGTGTACGCTGTAGGCTCGCTTGCTGAAGACCAGTCAAGACACAACCTACATTTGAGGGTGAACGTTTAAGTTGCTGTTAAGCAAACTTGTATGAACGCTTCAATAGAAGACAAGACTCCAGTCCTACAATGTTGATTAATGTACGTGCTCAAAAGCGAGGCTGATGATGAGGAAAATAAAAGGAGAGTGCGAGGGTGGGCGTGCAAACGCTTCTGTTCCCTCGATGATCTTGAGGATCGCGAACCGCAACATGCACAACGATCTTGAATCGAAAACATCAACATGCCTTTGCTACGATAGCTTGCGCCAGAGGACGCAACAACAATCGTGACTGATCTTGTACGCAGTCTCTATACGTACGGTAATACCTGCTGTACCACACAGAACAACCAAATAACATATTATAAGACAGTCTATCAATTATTCCGCATCGTGTTTACTTGAAGGAATGTTGTTGCACACCACGTGGATACTGAGCAACTAAACCACTTACGATATAGTACGGTAGACACCAGGTACGATACTGGATAACTTTTCCTCATACCTTCACTGGCTTGATTGATAATTAACTCTGATTGGCCACTACTCGATACTTCGAGGATCCAACTCTTGAGCATAATAAACTATGCATACTACTGATTATTACTCCGTGTTATCGAGCGACGACAAAAGATGACTTGCCAACAAGGATAAGATCCAATACTTACTGCAGCAGATATTCAACATATTGAATAGAAGATGATATAAACGTTTACAGACAGGTTGACGAAATATTACTCAACATCAAAATTAGGTGATACGCACTTTCGAAGTTAGGAGATACGCAATATCCGTTATCACTCCCAGAAGAAAAGGTTACGTAGTCGTAGAAAAAGCAATGTCACTCAAATTGGTCAGCAGGTTATATTGGATATCAAAAGCAGACGATATGAAGTGTATCACAGACAGGTTCAGGACATATTGAATACCTAAATTGAGAAGTTTTTCAATACCAATTGCATGCGGTTCCCGCAAGTCGTTCCGGGATAGATACCGGATGATGTTGATTGTCAAAAGAAGATGGTATTCAATATTACAATTATCTTATATGCAATACTCATTGGATGGTGTCGGTCGATTTCTCATTGCCAGATGCGATTCAATATCACCCCCAATTATTGCCAGATGATATTCAATATCACTTCAATATCTCCAGAGAACCTGTAGATACCCGAATATATCCATACTATGGGTACATAGTGGGGTTCCCCTCAGGCGTTCGGGTTTCCCGCGAGTAGCCCAGAGTGCCTGCAAGACGGTTGGGGGTCCGACAAGGTATGTATGGTGGGATCCCGCGAGGCACGACGGGATCCCGCAAGGCGTGAGGGTATCCCGCCAGGCTGTTGGGGGTCCCGGAAGGTAAACCAGATTCCGTCACTCGCGACAACCCTTCTGTTCGACCATAAAACAAAACTACAGGCACCCATTCACCAAAATGCTATTTTATTGAGCCCCGCGGAAAACCGAACAGCTTGGCTGACGCATGCTACGAGTACGATAAAGGTATAAAATAGCCTCTAATTTTTTCTGAGGGTGGTCACTTGATTACCTTGATTGTAGTATACGAAGTAGGGCCTCTATACCTTGCCCGAACACAAAAGTTGAGAGAACCTGGAAGGGTCACCCAGGGGGTATGCGACAAAAAGAGAAAACGACACCACACTCGTAGGAAGGTCAGAGTGGAAAACAAACCGGAGCGCTGTAATCACAGCACGAAATAAACGAAAAATGTTTCTTTCTTGTTTTTTTGTCCCTTTTGTTTCACTTGGTTTCAGAAACCTTGCAATTTTGTTTTCGCTGGTACTGGTGAGGGAGGGGGGAGGGCGTATTGAAAAAAAAAACGTTGTTCTATCGTTTCCTGGGATCGCAACGGTCCGGTTGGCTTTTAATTTGAGCTCTGGGGGTAGTGGGGTGTCAGGGACTCGGATCCTTGTGCACCCTATGGTCACCCGATGAGCAATCCCCTACCCTCGAATGAATGGTGCTGAAACACATGCAATGCCAATTATTTATTGATATTCCGACGATATTGGGTTAAGGAGTTCCGTAATTCAGAAAATATGTATTGTATCGAAAACGTGGTACCCAATTGTATGTATGTACTGCTGTGTACATCTATCTGATCCGCTTGCAACATGACATATTATCCACACACTCCATGGAACCGGGGGGTACACCAGTCATTGGAATCAACTGGGATTCCGAAAGAGAAAATGGTGTGGGCACTCCATTGGGCGGGCCATACGTTGCTGTAAATGTGTGTTGGGGTTTGTGCCCCTGGTTATCGTTTTTTTCCATTTCGATGTATTACCTTTGCCCTTCCTTTCTCTCTCTTTCCTAATAAAAGCCGTAACTCCGATCTGGGGTCACAAAGTAGGCCCCTCTCTCTCCTCCCCCACTGCGGCTCGTGCGCTTGTTTTTTATCGCGAGAAGACTCTAGCCCTTTCTCCCCTCTTCGACTCGCATCGAATTGTGCCTTCCCACGCATGTATATAATATGAGTACGTATACGAAGTATACAATAAAACGGTATATAAGGCATCTAAACAAATAGCCCACTATTACTACGTGTGTACGCAATGACCACGCCTTATATGGCAAAAAAAAAAGTGAGACACGATTCCTTTCTGTTAAATACCATAGTCATACATGTATGTTAGAGCTACTCGTAGTGTTGATTGATTGTTATTGACAGAAGAGGGAGACAATAATATACTAGGTTGTCCGTGGTATATATACAAGTATATATATATTTCCATCCCATTTATTTTATTTGCACTTCCGTCTTTCTCCCTCCTTATTAATAGTCGTAACTCAGATCTGGGGTCACAAAGTAAGCTCCTCTCCCTCCCCCCCCCCACTACGGCTCTTGCCTTGATTTTTATCGCGCAGAGGGTTCCGCCTGTTTGTGGTATGCGGTTGCTCGATACTGGTTTCCCGATATGTGGGGGTTTCATACTGGCCTACGGAGATTGGGGTTTTATATGGTGTGGCGAGGCATTATGATCTGAGATGATGGATGCCTCGCGTGAAGCTGTTCCTCGTGGGGACAGTCCGTGATGTTAATGACACGACCCGGGCTTTGATGACAAGATACTGCCCGTATATATGTGAAGGTGGAGCGTGACGGAAAAGTACGGCTCACTCCTGTGTGGTGTTCATGATGGGCCTTGACGACAGGTACTGGCTCTACTTGTGTGTATATTTGGGTATTTGGTGATACAAGTACATTATCTACTACCTTCTCCTTGACGACCCACGGTCTAGGCACGCGGTTACAAAGAACGCGTTTGACAGCGGTGTACATAAACAAGATCATCGGATTGCTTCGGGCTCAGAGGTGGTTGGAGCGCCATACTGTGTGAGAGGGGGGGTGGTAAGGGGAACAGGCTGAGGAGATGGCTCTCAGATCGGAGGAGTTTTGGAGGGGATGCGTTGGTGACGGACAGCAGCAACGACAGGTCGAGGAACTGAGGGTGCAGCTGGCCGCGGCGACCGCGGCTGGAGCGACGTCGAATGCGGTTCTGGGTGCCGCCAGGAACGAAGGGCATGCCCATAGAGCAGCCAGGAGGTCTTTGGAGGTGAAGGCGGTGCGCCAGGATAATTTAATTCGTATTTGGGTTGATCTGGAGAATCGGCTGGAGCAGGCGAAAGTGGGCCTTCGCAAGGAGCGATGGGAGGTAGGCCTTCGCATTGAGCACGACGCTTTCTGGACTGTGCTGGATGGTCTACCATTCGCGGAGCTTGAATAATTATTCTCAACGATGGATGCAGAGCATGCGCCGAAAGCAGCCAACGCGGCCGAGCGAGCAGGGGCGCAAGAACGCAAAGTTGGGCCCGTCTTCTTTTTCGAGGGGGTCGAGAAGGCAGCAGGGGGGGTCGGGCCCAGATACGAAGACATCCTGGAAGTGGACATGCTTCGTGATGCTGGCCTACTGCCTGTGAGAAGTTCGGAGGCGTCTGTGCAGCAGCAGTCTGAGCCTGAGGTGGAGAAGCTCGATGATGCCGTACAGCAGCAGCACAGAGCTGAGGAGGAAGAGCTCTGTTTTGCTGAGGCTGACGTGTTGGAGCTTGATGTTGCCGAACCTGAGGTGGGGGCTTGGTGGTGCTGGCGTAGCGCCCCCGCCGCTTTCGTCGTTGGTGAAGCAGCAGCAGCTGCGTGGGCATGAGGGCGTGTCGATGCAGCAGCAATGGGATGGGGACGGTATGGACGGAGGAGTGCCGCGGGGGGGCTTGGACCAGAAGGGTTCAAACTACCCGTTCGACCCAGGCAAACGGGATGGGCCTGACGGGGGGAGGTATGGCGATGGACGAGGGGTGGAGCTCGTGGGAGAGGAGATCAGCAGCAGCAGCAGCAGCGGCGGGGCGCGATCTTTCCCATTTGATCCCGGGAAGCAGGCATGTTATATTTTCCAACTTTCTTGTTGGTGGAATAAGTTGATTGGATTTTCTTGGTCTGTTGTTTTGTTTTTGTGCTGTGTCTTGGCCGCCATATTTGAGCAAGGACTGCTGTTGTTGTGGTGAGCTTGTACCCTGGTATGATGGACGCAGCTATGTGTGTGGTTGAATGGGAACTGGGTAGGAGAGCGGACGTTCCCGTATGATCCAGGCAAGTCAACAATCGGCTGGTATGTGTGAGCGAGGGCTGTAGTTGTGTGAGTGTACCCTACGGGTATGATGGACCACAGTCACATTTTGTGTGTCTTGCTGTTGGAATCACGGGGGGGGGTTGTGATGCCATGATTCTACAGACAAAGTACACTGCTGTGTGGAAACAATTTGTGATGGACTGATTATACAGCAAGCAGCAGTGTATGATACTTTCTGACTTTTTGATTCTACAGCAGCAGTGCATGATTTGTTAGACTGCTGCTGTGCACTGGTACACCGTATTCTATGTATACGTGGATGCATGATACCCGTACTGCTGTGTGTTGCTTGAAGCATAACAGGGGGTGGGTCGCCAGCTTGATTTTACAGCGCATGCTCTTATTGTGTAGGAAAATTACCGCTGATTATTGGCTTGATTTTACAGCGCATGTTGTATAATGTGATGGGGAAACTACTGCTAATTTTGGCTTGATTCTTCAATGCATGATCAATGTGTTGGTAAATTACTGCTGATTTAAGCTTGATTCCACAGCAGTACATGATATTGATTTGTGAAAATCACTGATGATGCTTGTAATAGTAAACGTGATTTTTTGTGGTCATGAAGTAGAAAGAGCAACCAGAAATCGGTACTGACGTTGTTTTTGTCACTATTGTTTGTTGGGAAGAATCACGAGGGGGGGTTGATGGCATGATTCTATCCACAGACATAGTGCATAATGATGTGGTCCGTTATCTAACGATTTGACTTGGTTCCTGGCGCTAAAACTAACCACCCGATGCACCCTTTGCTCAACGACTCAAACTGCACCCTCACTCTGCGGATTTATAATATGTAGTCCATGCCGCGGTGACGTCGAGCCGCGGCGGAAGACAAGCGTCGAGTCCGTGGGGTAGGGAGCAGGAGACGGGGGTTGAGCGCGTGTGGTTGGGGTCGTATAGTAGCAATGGCCTACAGTAGATAAAATGTTTTTGGATCGTTTTTTTTCAGTAGGAATTGACGAGCCGAAATATTTATGACGCTTGGATTGTAAAATGCTTGCATTGGATATACGAGTATAGTGATGTGCACCTGGTGTACTGGTACCTGATATTTGACATTCTGAATTGCGTACTACGACCTCTGAAGTACGATGTCAGAATACTATAAAATAACAGCAACAGCTTCAGCTGTAAATTGTCACCTATCTCGGTTATGGCAGTCCATTTATCATGACCTGGGGTATGATTGAGAGACGATGATTTACCTGATAAATCGAGGGCCTACATGCTCGTTTTAATAGGAGGATAGTTGAGTTATTACGCTGGACCGAGCAGTCTGTACGTGAGTGCACGCATACAACGACAACGACATTCTGTTTGTTTCGTTGTCTGCGGTGCTTATTTGATACTCGTAGACCGCTGATGTTTCTGGTTTGTGGGTTAGGACTTGAGTTTGGTTTTGATTTTATGGTTGAGGGATTGTAGAGTCACAGATCGCAGCATTTTACTATCAACCATGCGATTAATGTTTTGTCGTCTACCGAGCAGGGGGGGGATAGTAGCTGTACTCGGTAACACGACGAAGACTTCCCATCGCAGATAGTGGAGTCGGGTTATATCATACGTGCATGCGGACTATGCACGCAAGGCTACTGATCGGAGGTCCATCTCTGGTGGAGCAGTTATGCGCGCTGGTGCCTGTGTATGGTTTGATTATAGGACGTAGATGTCTAGAGCATGTGTCTGACGGATAGTTTGAGATTAACACGTACGGTCGGTAGAGCAGCATGCCGACTTTCTCATCAAACCGTTGCACGCTGGGACGTTTTGCTTTGACCGTGACTCTGTGGAGAACTTGTTGTGATTTAATCCACTGGCTTGTTCGTTTGTTTGTTCTTCCGGGGGTTTTGGGGCATTTGGTTTTGGGGGATAATAGTAGGAGTTTTCGATGTGCATGGGATGTTTTTGGAAAGTACTTGAAGAATGAACGTGCAAAGGAGTTCTTAAGGAAATGAAGAAAGTGTTGGGAGGTACCCATACGTTGAATAGGGTTAATACGCCGATAGAGTATGCCGATGGTCTTGATGAATCGTGCCGTACGCTTTGGCTATTGGTTAACTGCGCACAACGTACAGGGGAACCAATTACTGACACTTATAGTACTTTTGGATTCAGATGCAGATTGTTGTCTTCTTGTATACTCCCGAGGGGAGTGTCAAGCAGGGGGGCTGCTATGATTTGATTTGAGATGTTCTATACCAGAGATGTTCTGTTGTTGTGCTCTTACAGAGTACACAACAGGGGGGCCGATGTTATCGGGCGGTACGGTATATATGTGAAGACGGTGTTGTTGATTTCGTTTGAAGGTTTTACCAGCATGCTCACGTTTGTTAGATTTTCCCCTTCCCGTAGCTACTGTCTCGCTATAGCTTAGGAGATATATACTGGAATCGAGATTGAGATATTTGGTCTCAGGATTGCCGTTTTACGTTGGCAATTCTTGAGGATGGAGTTTGGGATTGCCGTTTTACCTTGGCAATGATGAAGGATGGAATTTGGGGTTGCTGTTCTACCTTGGCAGTGATTATTATGGAATTTGGGACTTGCCGTTTTACTTGGCAATCGGTGATAAGCTATTCGGGACCTATCGCATCGCGCACTGAATAGGGGGCCTGTTTGTGGTATGCGGTTGCTCGATACTGGTTTCCCGATATGTATGGGTTTCATACTGGCCTACGGAGATTGGGGTTTTATATGGTGTGGCGAGGGATTATGATCTGAGATGATGGATGCCTCGCGTGAAGCTGTTCCTCGCGGGGACAGTCCGTGATGTTAATGATACGACCCGGGCTTTGATGACAAGATACTGCCCGTATATATGTGAGGGTGGAGCGTGACGGAAAGGTACGGCTCGTGTTCATGATGGGCCTTTGACGACAGGTACTGGCTCTACTTGTGTGTGTATGTTTCGGTATTTAGTGATACGAGTACATTGTCTACTACCTTCTCCTTGACGACCAACGGTATAGGCACGCGGTTACAAAGAACGCGTTTGACAGCGGCGTGCATAAAACCGCCTTCCCAACGCTCGTCGATTTTCATCGAATTTGCTATCTCACGCTCTCGCGCTTTCCGCCAGAGTCAAGATATTGTTTTGCGAGAATAAGTCCCTACTCGTAAAGTCCGTGCAGCTTTTGTTTTCTAATATTTTCCACACCACCTAGGTACATGTTTCTCCGGGTATACATAACCGATCAAATTTTCAAAAGTACCTATATAACGCTTGCTCTTCCGCGCAGGTGTTTCTGGAAAAAAAAAAAAAAAAACATTCTCTGCATCTTCACTTCCAAAAAAACATAAATATATTTATTTATTTTTATTTCAATAATACGAAGAGTGTAATTAGCACTGGACTATTTAAACAACGGATTTCATCAGCTCTCGGCGTTCTGCAGGTGATATGACATTCCGATTAGAAAAAAAACGAAAACTGAAGGAGAAAAAAGCAAAATACTGAACCCGGAACCTCATTTATATTTCATTCTTGGCTGTTTCTTAAGGAAGTTCGATTTGTTTCAGTTCGATTGGTTTTTTTCAGCCCATTATTGATGTTTTTGACCGGGAACGCGTGCTAATCGGCCGTGCGCTTCTCGGGATGAGTGCGCCCAACATCTCAGAGGTATCCAACGCAAAAAACCGCTTCTCCATCAAAGCATTTTCAAGTTCTTGAGGTATGTGGCATTTCGAATAATATCCAACAAATAACATTCCAGAAGCACAAACTATTCAAAATTTCCGTAATTTCTGACTCGAAAGTGCCTTCAAATTGTATTTGATGTCTATTGTTCGATTTGAGAAAAAGCTGGATATTTCAAACTGCTTCGATAGAGAAGCGGATTTTCGCGTTGGATACCTGTGGGATGGAAGGGGAATGCATTCCGAGAAGCGCACGACCCTTTCGACGGCGTTCCGGGTCAAAAACATCAATAAATGGCCGAAATAAACAAATCGAACTGAAACAAATCGAACTTCCCTAAGAAACAGCCTTTTTTTTTACAGGGTTTCCACCCGACAGATGTAAAAATAGGGGTCGCCAAACGATTCCTTTCATCGAGCTACAGGTCATCTGATATATTTTATTTTCATCGCAACGATATTCCTCGAGATATTCACTGTTTTGTAAAAAATAGTTGATTTGGCTATGATTATGCCCTCGACAACCCGGAACTTACTTGATTTTAGAGTGGCCGAAAAAATAAATCTGCTCAAACAATATTTGCAGCCCTGGTGATCACGACTGTGTTAAGCGTTTCTTGCAACCCGTCGTATTTCAAAAGTTATCAGCCGAAGCAGATTGGACAAACTGTACTGCACGGACCATACGAGCATGCACTCGGCGGGGCTCGAACTCGCGATCTTGACGCTAACAGGCTTCGTGGTTACCTGCTAGCCCACCGGGGCGACCAGCTTAGGTGCTATAATTAATTAATTAAGCGAAAGAGGAAAAATAATATAGGGGAGGTTGATTGGAATTAATTAACTTCGGAAATAAGGTACGCGATGCTAGCGATATGCGGACTAAGGACAATACCGTATAACACGGAAGAAAGCACACCCCGGTGACAACATTTCGGCATTTAAAAATATTATCACTGGGTGTGCTGTTGTGGAGGGGTGTGCTATCTAACGCATCCTCGGTGATAAACACCATGCACGAGATTCTTGCAGCTAGGGGGGGTGGTAACAAGGGGGTGTGCTAACAGCATTATTGGTTAACAAGGAGAGTTAACAGACCACAACCAGATTCAGGGGGTGTGGTAATGAGAGGGTGTAATAACGGTATATCAATGATTTCTATGGAGTGAGTGTGAACAGACCCCGGCCAGAATACAGGGGGTGTGTTAGCAAGGGGTGTACTAACGCACGACAAGCTTAGTCTAAAACCGGTTTGTTTTTCTATTCTAACGTATTGCCAGTAATGGTAAGGCAAACGCTTGAAACCCGGGGATAGCAGTAAAAATCCCCACCCTGCTTCGTACGATACCGCAAAACGGTTACCGGTACAGGTACCATACAGGTACTCATTGATGAAACCCCGAGAGTCGCACCGCTAGTGCTGCAGGTGCTTCGCCGGTATCGGTACCGGTACCAGTAGCCGGGGCTTGGCACAGGGCGGACGTAGAATATGTGATAACGATAGTGCCAGAACCGGTAAGCGCGCTGGTCCCAGAGAAAAACGACATGACCGTCGCCCGAGGCGCGGCAGCAGCAGCTAAGTGGGGTCGAAGCCGCAGACTCGTTCGGCCCACTGTGAGGGGGCGCAGCAGTTGGTGTCCATACCGGTGCGGGTTGATGGTGAATTGTGAATGATATCCATCCACCAGGTGGTGTGATAGCTGTGGAGTTTGACACTGTTTTCAGGCGCACACATGTAGGGGGGGTGTTATCTAACGTACCCCCGGTGATAAAGTGACGGTAAAAAAAAAAAAACATCACCCGGTGTGCTTATGTGGGGGGGTGTGTTATCTAAGGGGGGTGTGCTTTCTTCCGTGTTATACGGTATATCGTGGCCGCCACCTCCCAACCTCCAAGAATCCCGCCGACAAGAGCACGAACGAACAACACACACTTCCAAAAGAGCAATATCATACTAAAACAAATATTCAAATCAGTTCGTACATAATTCCAATGTGCCCTCCCGCGCGCTTACCTCCTTCACCCGTTCCGCCTGGATGTCGACGACTCGAGCCACCAGAGTGTCCAACCCCCATAACTCCTTCTCAAGACCGACTACCTCGGGGTTAGTTTCGAAGAAACATTTCTCCCTCGCCCGAACGTCCTCTGCCGGCGTGTCATTGTCCACCTCCGCCGGAGTGCGGTTAACCACCGCGATAAACCCGAGCTTGAGCTGAACGTGTCCCGGTTCCATGCGAAGTTTTGCTCTGATTCCGCAGCCAGCTTGCACGTTGTCCACTATGGTCACGACCCCGAGAGTGCGCTTGCCTTGCGGGTCGAATTTCTTGGCCAGCATGATCGCCTCCGCGTTGGCGAAATCTTCCATGGCCGGGATGACGACGAGGATGACCATGTTCTCGTTCTCCATGTACTTAGTCACGAGTGAGACGGTCTCGGCATGGATGTCCTGGCTGCCATCTGCGGAGTAGTGGGTGATCCCCGGCGGCAGATCGATCAGGGTTAGAGTTGGGCCGGAGGGACGCACAATCCTCAGGTAGACGGGAGTTCCGCTGACCGCAGCTCCATCCCCAGCAAGCTCGACCGTTAGCGCCTCAATTGCAGGGCCGATGTCGGCAATCTCGATCCGCCTCCCTGCATCCAGGCCAGCTTCTCCGCCTATGAGGGCGTGGGGTTCCGAGTCCGGGATGGCCTGCAGGCTCAGAACCAGAGGCACGCGCGTGGTGATGTTTTGACCACGAGGCAGCTTCATGCCACCGAGCGCCTCCAGAACGGATGATTTTCCCGCACTCTGCGCTCCGGCAACGACGATGCCCGGGATAGAGACCCCATCAACGCCCTGGAGCTCTGCGCGAACCTGCTCCAACGCCGCGAGCGTGGGACTCAACCGCGCGTCGATCTCGGTGATAATAGCGCTGGGAGGCATATTGTTGATCGACGACCAAGCTTCGGTCGCCGTAGTTTGAGCCGAAGGTGGTTGTGAACTGGAGACGCCGACCACTTATATATATACGTGTGTGAGGTCTCGCATATAAGTGCCAGGTGCTTTGTCGCCTTCGGTGTATTATGGTATTTTTATGTTTAATCTTTTAGGGGTCGAATAAATGGCGAGCTCTACTGGTCGGAACCACGGCCGAGATACGCGCATTCCGACGAACCCTTGGTCCTTGGTGCTTTCCTCGGCCGTATGCTGTATCTCGACAAAGGCCACCTGGAGAGTCAGCGTCGAGTCCACGACCTGCAGAAATAAATCGCGATACGGCGGTGGTGCGAGCATTAAATATATAAACGAGAGTAGGTATTCTAAATAAAAATAATACAAAAGCCTACTATGAATACGTATTATACTGCTGTACCAGGTACCAGGTATGTAATGTAATGTTGCGATAAAAACCACGTGTGTGTACGGAGCGACGACGCAACATCAGCCACGGCGGAATTAATGATGGTGTTATACGTATTATACGTACGGCTGTAGTCGCTAGTCGCTATTAATAGCGGAACCCGACGCAAGTCGCCGTGGGAAGATAGTGCTGAAATCTTCTCGCGTTCAAAATACAAGGCACGTACCGTAGTGGGGAGGGGGGAGAAGAGCCTACTTAGTGACCCCGGATCTGAGTTACCACTAAAGAGGGAGAGAGAAAAGAAGGGCGAAGATAGTAAATGGGATGGAAAAAAAGAAGAAAAAAAAGTCGCTCGTACGTAGCAAATCTACAATGTCGGTGGAATACTATCATTTATTCTGCTGTATGTAGTACTCTGTTGCTGTGTGTTGTACTCGTAGCGTGTTGAGCCGATACCAGCATCATCAGTTAGTTGATGGTACATTATACGCAGTGTGTTTGTCCGCGTTGTGTACCAGCGTAACAACTACCAGGTATTAAATAGTGCTCGGTCTGGATTCCGTGGTGCGCTACGCGCACCACGAGTCGGAGGAGATGTGCGCGCCCCACAGGGGCCCCCGGAGGGCTGCCGGAGGCGAAAAGTTTGGACATATAATACGTGCGCAAATTTACTCCAAATATGCGTCATATTCGCTTGCCTTGGAAAAAACACAGAAACACGCACAGACAGAACCACCTGCTGCACATAACTGCATGGATGTCAGCGCGCAGGTCAACTATTATTGGAACTTGAAACCACCTACGAGTAGTCCTCTGTATTTGCGAGCCTTTCAAGCCTTGTTTCATCCACGGACAGAGAAAACTGTCGTAGTTTTGAGCTAAGTCCCCTCAAAAAGGAAAGCAACAAAGAAATTCAGCATGGAATTGTCAAACATGTCACAAAACATGGCCCAAAAACATAATCGCCTTCGGCGAAATAGCCCCGCACATTTTGTTTGGCCTAAAAATGTGCGGGGGGCGAAAATGGATGTGCGGCAAGCCGCACAAGATGTATCTCCTTCTTTTTGTGGTGCGCTAGCCGATGTTTCATACAAATGGTGCAACTGCGCACCGTTTCACCACCTAATTATAACGCTGGTATAATACATGTATACATATTATACGAGCTGCATGCAGCTGAGTGCCCATGTGAGGGGCATACATTTATTAGTAGGGCAAATATATATATGATATATATACGTATATATACGTATACTTCGTATTAGGCTACAAGTAGTGACTACTTTATATTATAGACAATCTTTTATATTATAGCACTACTTCTATTGTAATAGACTACTTTTTTACATCGATTACTAAGGAAGACTGCTTCTATCACACTCTATACACTTCTTTTTTTTATTTTTTTTTTTTTGTCCATCCATTTATTATCTTCTGCCCTTCTTTCTCTCTCCTCCCTAGTCGTAACTCAGATCGGGCTGGTTCACAAAGCTGGCTTCCTCTCCCTCCTCCCACTACGGTTCTGGCCTTGCATTTTCTATCGCCGAAGAGACTTCAGCCTTTCCTTTCCCTCGTCGAACTCGCAATCGATATGTGCCTACCCACCCTACATAATTGGCTTCTAGCAGTTGATTCCTAGACAAACCTCAATATTAAGGATTCTTTAAATAAAGCCACGCTGCGGCAGCTTTCAGAACTGTTTTTTGTCCGTTTGTGTCCGTTCGCGACCAGGGGGGTACACCCCCACGGGCACATACCCAACCATTATGAAGAGCATCTATTGATGCTTCGAAGGGCTGCGCCCTTCTCAGCATCAAATATCTCCTCATTATGAAGAGCATCTATTGATGCTTCGAAGGGCTGCGCCCTTCTCAGCATCAATATCTCCTCATTATAACGCTGGTATAATACATGTATACATATTATACGAGCTGCATGCAGCTGAGTGCCGATGTGAGGGGCATACATTTATCAGTAGGGAAAATATATATATGATATATATACGTATATATATAAATATACCCCCCCCTAGGTAATTCCGTTGGCCCCCGGTCAACAGTATACCGTGCGACTCAACAACCACGCCAGCTATCTCCTCAAGGCACTATTCCAGACCGGAACAGCGCCGCGGCATCCATCGCACCGCATCTCTGGACAGCAGCAGCAGCAGCAGCAGCAGCAGCAGTTTTGCTTACATTTCTCGTCGACGGGCCCTTAGGAACCAGCAGCTGCTGCTGATAGCAGCGACCCTCCTCGGGTAAGCTTTGCTCCCTCGGTCGTAAGTAAACTCCTGTTTCGAAGAACCGTGTGTGTGCACTAACTTAGCTTCCCGAGACCGCGAATGGACTACAAGTAAAAACAACGAGGTCCTCGCCTGCAGACTGCCAGCATCATCATGTTACTCATACGACATAAGGGGGCTGTTAACTCCGCGCCGTCCCTTGAGATGTACGCAATGCCTGCTGCGTGCCGTGTGCTGCCTGGCGAGTCTTTCCAACGACCAGTTTTTTTTATCTGCACATACATACATGTAATGTGTGTATGCTCCTGTGCTGTGGAATATCCGACATCATGCTACACATTGTCGGATGGCAATAAATTGGATAGCACTACTGTATTATCATCTGACAGTTCGATGCGAGTCGACGAGGGAAGAAAGGGTTGATGTATTTTCGAGATAAAAATGCCAGGCACGAACCGTAGCGGGGGAGGATGGAGAGGAGCCTACTTTGCGACCCCAGATCTGAGTTACGACTAACAAGGAAAGAGAAAGGAAGGGCGAAAATAATGAATGGGATAGAAAAAAAACGAAGAAAAAGTGCATGTATACAGCCTACAGCCACGCCATCGCTTTTTCTGCAAACCAGTGCCAGGAAGCTGTATGTGTATGATATATGATAGCTCTTTCGTTGCCGTCGTCGTCGGTCGTTGGGGGAAATCGGCCTCCCGCTGCCAACGGACGCGTGTTAGGGCAGAGGAATGTAGCACGTTTACTTTGTAAGGCTGCTATGCTCACTTGAGAAGACCCTTGCCTCGCCTACGTATGATAGCAACCGGCTTTGAGAAAATCCGGTAAGCTACCGTACATATATATTATACTATTGTTTTTGCCCTCGATGAAACGCAATCGAGCGCTGTTCTCAGTTCGGTTGTGTTTGTTTTTGTGGAGTATTCGGCACCGGCACGCGATAATTAAAAAATATACAGTGGTTGTCCCTCTAGTATATCACGTGCCGAGGGTCGAGCGATTTGTCAGGCACTACTCGTGGGTCCAGTGACAAGCGTGAGATTCCACCTTCGGGTGATACACACCGGAATACGTCGATTTTTTCAACACTAAAATATCATAACTTTGTGCGCGGAAGGTTTGTCAAATAATGGATGGTCTCTACTGGGTCGAAATGTACAAGGGCACATACATGGTTGTGGCGGATTATTTGTCCCACACGCACATACATGGTTGTGGGAGTTCTACTATAAATTGAGCACTACAATACTATAATCAGTGTTGGGCACCGGAGTCCTTTTGGGGTCCGGTCGGTTATCTCATAACCGACCGGAGATGGTCTCCGGTTAACCGGTTATTTGGACTAAATAACCGAGACCGAAACCGCGAAGTTTCCGGTCGGTTATTCGGTCGGTTATTTCACATGAATGGCTATTTTGCGCCACGTTCGCACCCCCAAGGAGAAAAAAACTTTTTTCCGATGCTCGTCTGTCGGCACATCAGCAAATCAAAGTATCCGTAATGCATGCATTACAAAGAAACGCACGACACACACCACGTGAAAGTTGACGACAAAGCGGAACTTGTCGTTGAGTCGTCCGGCATGAGTCATTGGCGTACAGCTAACAGGCGAGCAGGCGGAGCATGACTACAAAAAAACGGATGTAGCGACGCTCAGGACGGCGAGCGGAGCCTACTTCTTGGTCACAAAACAAAATGGACGAGGGCTTCCAAAACCACTTGACACTCAACACGCAGAAAGAAGCAAAACTGCTCTCCTCGCGGTTCAGTTCTTCTCCGAGGTAGAAAAAAAAAAATCATCATCGATCTCAACGCAGTACAATAGGGAAAACAATGCGTAATGCCTAGGAGAACGGACTGACTGCTCGTGTTGGTTCATTGACTCGTATATTATTGATCGTATTATTGATGACTGATGATCCGTTAGCTTTGATGACCCACCAGATTGCTGATGTGCTGCTGTGATGCTGCGATGGCTACATGGCTACCGGTGTGCGCTGTGCTTGTGTGCTGACATATAGGGGTTTCCATACAGATACAGAGGCGTTTTATGGGGTAGGGGATCGGGGACACAATAACCGACCGGAAATAACCGGTCCGGTTATGTCCGGTCGGTTATTTGAAATAACCGAATAACCGGTTTCGAAATGTCCGGTTTTCGGTTACGATAACCGGATCGCGGTTTCCGGTTAAATAACCGTAGTTCGGTCCCGGTGCCCAACAATGACTATAATATATATTGCCGTATGATTACTATCATAGCCGAATCAACCAGTAGTAATAAAATATAAAATACTCCGCGTTGCATCCAACATCAGAAAACTTACTCCGCGTCGCACCTCGTACAGACCAACAACGTCAGAAAACGTCGTTTAGCCGGCCTCGGGCGAGCGACTAGGCTGCTGTTCGTCCCGTCACACTCCTTAGGGATGCTGACAATCGAATGCGACAACTCCACACACAGCGCACCCGAGGAGGTGAACACCGTGAAGACCCTTGTGTGTGCTGTGGCACTGAACGTGATATGGTATGTCGGTGGTGTGGTACGATGGTACGGTGTGTGGATATATTAATGCTGGAAAGTCATTAATAACTTCAACATTAGCGGAGTGTGTATTTCCCCCCGCAATCAAGGGTGGTAGTCAAGACCAACAGCAAAAAAACTTACTCCGCATTGGACCTCGTACAGACCAACATCAGAAAAAGTCGTTTAGCCGGCCTCGGGTGAGCGATTATACTGCTGCTGCTGCGGCTCGTCCCGTGACTCCTTTGAGATGCTGACAATCGAATGCGACAACTCCACACACCGCGAAGCCAGTCAGAGCTAGATACCCACAGCCCCCCGAGCTCTTTCCTTTGAGACAGTGGTTCTAATTGATCAGTCAGATCCGCCCTGCCCTTTTGGCGCGGCGTAGAGCCTTGTGGACGGGGTTATCTTCTTGCTTCTCTGTGTGGGAGACTTTCATCACGGTGCCAGTCTGGCCAGAAATATAAGGAACATCTCGATAGTCACAAAATGTACAAATAAATGCACCTAATAATCGTTACGAAAAGACCGGCGGTCGAGCGAAGACCCGAAGGCAGCGAAGGGTAGCCCGACTAGGCAGGACATAATCAACACAACATCACCCGGGGCACGCCAAACGAGCTGAAACTTTGAGGGTCTGTGCCCGTAATGTCGTGAGTAGAGGGGAGGGGTCAGGCAAGGGATTTCGAGAATAAACAAATCGAGGGGGGGAGCCTCTTGTGGGGAAAAAAAGCAAGTAAGACAGACAGGCAGGATTTGAAGTCCCAAAATAGAGACTCAGTTTTGCAAACTGAGAATGCTGGTGAAATATTGATACACAATCCTATGGACCAGGCAGGTACCTACTGTAGCGAATGGGTAACATGCAGCAGAAGTAACATCCATGGATCAAACCTGGATCAAACCTGGATCAAAAGGTATTTGATCGCAGCTCATCCCCGTTGTTAGCGATACATCATTGGGCTCAAACGGCGCGTGGTACGATAGAGGTAGAGAGGTATACCTTTTTTTGGCTGAAACTTGTTCTGAATGACTTATAAAAAGATAAAAAGGTCCCCTTAACCCAAAATCGTCGGAATTTCATCATTTCTTTGCAATATTTTTCATGCGTCGCTTACTGTAGTAAGTCGTGGGTTTGTTCATCGGATACGAGCACTTTCATTATTTCCCTCCAAATCCAGTTTTTGGGTGAGGTATACAGCTCCTCAAGTGACCACCCTTATGAGGCAGAAAAAACACGGTGCTCCTTTACCATAGCATGCGTCCAGAGTATATATCATACCCCGGTACCTACCTGGCGTACCGCGGCTCAATGCCTTGTTTAAGAAACCGAGGGGTGCTGAGCATTCTAAGAAACAGCCGATTTTCTAATTGGGAATTGCCTTTCCGATGAGAACGAAAATCGAAAATATTGGTTTTTATATTGTGAAATGCAGGATATGTACTTCCCTCACTAGGGCTGTGAGTTGGCTGACTAATAGTTGCCAGCTAGTTATTAGCTGGCTAGTTTTTTAAGTTAGTTGCGGCGGTGCCAACTATCCAACTATTTTTGTTTTTTGGGTTTCCTTGCTTGTAGGAAGGCTTGTTTTGTACGGGGTGCGTATTTCTCGGCGTCCCCAAGCAGTACCACCACGCA
Organism: Saccharina japonica; assembly: GCA_008828725.1. Classification (NCBI taxonomy): domain Eukaryota; class Phaeophyceae; order Laminariales; family Laminariaceae; genus Saccharina; species Saccharina japonica. The sequence goes on from MEHQ01002578.1 coordinate 47,167, forward strand.
CAGAGAGAGGTCTTCCACAACTCACGGCGCATCAACCCATCGCCATCGACGGTGCCGGTGCCGATGGCAGGGCTGAGGGTGCCGGCACCGCTGAGCCTAGCCTGTCGACGGACCATGGCGGTGATGGAGCGTCCGACGAAGAAGTGACTGTAACGAGCGCTCCTCCGAAGCGAGTGCACGCGACAAGGTAGCGGTTCGCTACCGCGTACAGAAGGAGCGCCGGTTTTCCAAACGCCCCAAACGGGGACAGGGATTCATACTTTTGATGCGAGATGATTTGCGGGGTTCTGCATCTTTGTAGTCCATCTGGGACAATATTTCAATATTTCCAATACATTCCCCGCACCAAGGTACATTTCTCAGGATGTGTTGAGCTGTTCGGAAATCTGGAGGCACCGTCAGAAAGCTCAACACTGCGCGCAGCTTCTCACGATTTTTGTTTTTTAATAATATTAATTCGCCTCGTTTATGCCAAAAACGTATAACCAAGCCCCTTGCTTCCCTGGGTGAAATACTTTTCACACCCAAATTCTGAGCACTGATTTGGGGAGCTATGACCATAGGCCGCCGGCCATTTTTTTCATCATAAAAAACAGCTTTAGAGGGAGAGATATGAGGGAAACAATATGTATCGAAGGTCATTTTCCCCTGGTTACTACTGTTTGACAAATCGTGCGATATACTACTGTAATAGAATACGGCAAACGATTGCTCTCGTCTACACCTCCAGGCCGTTTATTTTTCGTTTGCAGCAATACGAAATTGCGTGAGATATTCATCATTTTGCCCAAAATGACTGATTTTGGTCGATTTTGGCCAGTCTTAGAGAAATATTTTTTGATGCATTGTTGCGTAACTACTTGAATTTAGTGTGGAAACATATTTTTCTTTCTCGTTCTTAGCATCGACTCCTCTTGTCTTTGCGGTCACGAATATATGGTTGTCTCATTAAAAAAAAGTATTTTTTCATGAGTTATGACTACTTCGTAAACGTCATTGAAAATATTTTGTGCCGGACGGACTATACGAGTATACAGTAAAAGGCAGAGCTCTGGTCTTATGGTTAATGCGGTCAACTGTGATGGCGGGACTTTGTCCCAACGTGCTATTACTGTAATAATACAAGTATGTATCTGTCATGAGTGTGTCAACTGGATGATGAGCACCTCTGGCTCGGGTGTTTGAGCGATGCTCGTCCTGAGCTGTGTGTCGATCCCAGTCTATTTTGGTTGATCCCAGTCTATTTTGGTCGATCCCCGTCTAGTTTGGCCGATCCCAGTCTATTTTGTGTCCAATTTTTAGTTTGTACTGGTTATGTGCTACTGCCTGCCGCACGAGTATGTGTGTGTTGTCTTCACATTAAACCCGTTCTTTCTACTCAACCACATCAGTACACCCAGTGCCTGTCCTGATTCCCAATCCTAGAGAGATACAAATTCTGTGGTCACAGACTGTGAAACAGAGAAAAACCAAAACAAAATAAACGCAAATTAATTGGTAAAGCAAGTGAGATGCTTAACGTACCGGGTACGAGAACGTACCATATAAAAAAAGTGCATCTCTTTAATATCCGACAAACTGAGACGAAGTTTAGAAATATACCTGTTTCGTGATCAAAACCAGAGATAAACTTGGCCCATTTATCATGCTTTTTGGGTGTAAAATGAAGCCAAATAGCGTATTTTTTGCCTCCGGCGGCGCCTTCAGCGGGATCCTCCGGAGGCGCCTCCAGCGGGGCCCCCTCGGCCGGGGGGGGCTTTTTTGGCTCGCTTCGCTCGCCTGACTTTAGTTGACTAGTTGGCTGGCGCTAGCCAGCCAACTAGTCGACTAATAAAGTCAGTTAGTTGGCTGGCTTCGCCAGCCAACTAATAACTAGGCGGGAACTCCAGCCAACTCACAGCCCTATCCCTCACAATAAAAATATACACGGCTGTAAACCTTTGTCAGTGGTAACAGCCGTCGATGGCGAAAAAAAACAAATCGAAATCGGCATCGGCAGTCTCAAGATATCGAAGATCCAAGAAAATCAGGATCTATGAGCGAGGTCTCGCCCCTAAATGCCAATTCTCTTATACCGTCTGTTTTACGAGCCTGTCAAGGTTAATTTCAATTTTTATTTCGTCGATCGATACCTACCATCGACTAACATATAATACTCTAGGTTGAATTTTGATTGTGAGCGAAATACAACTCGTAAAAATCAACAAAGCACCAAAAGCGATTTTCATTATCATCGGAAAGGCAATTTTAAATTCGGAAATTCAGCTGTTAATCCATTCAGAACTGAAAAAATGTCCCACACTAATTCCAAGTACTTTGTCTCCAAATTCGTGGGACCAGTTCTTAAGGGGTCAAGAAGAGTTTTTCATTTGTTTCGGTCCAAAGGGTATGGCATGGCGAGATCTCAAATTTGGAGGAAAAGCGAAAGAGGAATGAATGTACTCGTAGCACTTTTTGGCTGAAAAGTTTCATGAACGATCGCCCCAAATCGTCGTACTTTGAGTATCACAGTATCAGTCATCTTGTGTTGCAATAGTTTTCAGAGGATACTTACAGGTACTTGTATAACGCTTTTGCTTTCCTCCGAAACCATTTTTGAACTTAGTATTGGTATACTCGTACAGCTCACCAAGTGAGGAGCTCAGAGGAAACATCGCGCCCCTCTATCTTACCATGCGTCGTGTAAATATAGTTGAGCCTTCCGGACAGTGTTTTCTCCTCATACGTATATACCGGTTCGTGAAACACGAAAACCAGTACGAGATGTACCTACAGCAGCCAGTATTCTGCGTTTGTATGATGTGATATGATATAGACGCGTGGTACGTATGGTAGAGGTTCACCATGTTTTTCTGAGCCTGGTCGCTTGAGGAGCTCTATAGACCAACCCATAAACTGATTTTGGAGGAAAATAAAGGTGCCACGCGATTAACAATGTTATGTCCCGAGTAAAAAATGAACACACAAGAACGGAAACACTCCAGCCAAAAAGTGCTACCTCTATCGTTGCCCGCTTCTACACAATATATTAAAATATTAAAAAACAACAGCTGTGAGCTCGAGGATTTTATATACGTGGTACAGAAACACGCAATGTTTTTATTGGGCTTTAGCCAAAATCAGGTACACCTGGTCACTTTGGTGCCAAAAACAGGTACCACACTAAAACCAAGTACAAATCACACGCTAGGACACCTCTCATTGCCCAGCCTCACATCGTACCTGATTTTGGCATGAAATGGTCAGGTACACCTGGATTTGTCTACGTACTTTGTTCAGCTTTCAACTGATTTTCGTGAATTTTGAGCCAATCAGAGGCCATACGTACACTGTCTCCTGTACGCCCGACACGAAGACATCACTACACTGCGTACATATAATACGATCCGCCGTAACGACTACAGAACGTATCATACGCGCGCATACAGCACAATGGACCTGTTGTAATATAATACCCTGGTAGGTATTACGTATACTGCTGCTTGCTGACACGGGACGGAAAGCGAGCAGTTCAGTCTCAAATTAACTCGATGTTTTGTTCGTATGCTATCAATGTGGCTACGACTATATACATACGTATATACCTGGTACAAGAATACGGAAATACGCGTCGTAGGAGTGAGTGTGATCACGAAAACAATGAAAGCATACGACATGAGTATGTTAATACTCGTACTGAAAATAACGTACGTACAACATTTAAGAGTTTGGAGGACACACATATTCGCTATCATTCTGCTGCTCAGGCGCAAATTCAAAAGTATGTTTGATTATTTCTCACAGCGAAAAAGTCCCGAAAAGCACGTTCGTGGCGTTCGTTTTTTACTTGGTTTTAGTATATACCAGGTACCTGATTTTGGCTGAAATGGACCAGGCATACCTGATTTTAGCGGTTGCCCTTTTTTATTTCTTCATTTTCTCCTTCCCGTCTACAGGCAGTAACGCGTTTGTTTCCCCTATAACACATATCGGCGGCTCCCTCCTCCTCTTCGTGACTCAGATATATTAACCTATTGAAACCTGCTGTATGCTGCTACGCGTACGGTATATTATTGGGCAGCTACGCCACACATTGTCAACCGTCTGCGCGTTGAAACATACGCAGCAGCAGTCACTATAATACTCGTACTCTGCCATTTCGTCGGAAAGCGGGTTTTCGTTCGACGCTTCTTTGGGGATATCTGGGGGGAGCGACCTTGGGCCTTGCAGCAGCAGGTGGCAGGATAGTAGGTGCAGGGGGGTGGCGAGAAATACTTAACAGTGATTAGGAAAAGGGGGCTGTAGGTGATTGCAGTAATATATTCATAAGGAGCGTGCGTTTTGTGTCTAGTTTCGTGAAGTATCCAGGTTTGAATAGTAACGTGCATGTCTGAAGTCATGAGATTCGGGGTCCCCTCTTAAATGTGGATGGTGTGATTGGAACAAGCGCGACATCTTTGTCAGATGGAAAATATTAAAAGCATACCATTTCAGGTCGTCTTCCCTCGTCGACTCGCGTCCAATTGTGTGTACATAGGGAATGCATACCTTCTAACATTCAATCAATGGTACATTCGTGAGGCTATTCGATCCGGCACTCCTAATTGTCACCGGCTGCACCACACACATATATATATACGGAGCGTATCTTTGCATCCAAACCCGGGTCGTATCTGTATCATCACCGACCCTACCTCCGGAAGCGAAGCCACACACACACACCTTCCGAATCACGAAGCACCCAAACATCGCCCCAGATCATACTGCCTCGCCACACGATATAAACCCCTAGTCTCCGTAGACCCGCATGGAACCACCGACGCGTGCTACGGTAGAGGTAGGTATACCGTTTTTTGGCTGAAGCGTTTTCTAAATGACCTATTAAAGTATTAAAGGCTCCTTAACCCCAAATCGTCGGAATGGTGTAATTCTTGTGTTGCAGAATGTTTCGCCATATGGTTAGGCTGTGGGATTATTCATCGGGTGTTTTTATAGTGCTCTTTAATTTTCCTCCCAAATGATTTATCACTTGGTATTAGTGTAGGCCTAATACTGAAGGGAGAAGCCTCAGAAAAAGCAAGAATTGTGCACAATGTTTGTTCTGCCTTCTGGGGGTGGTCACTTGAGGAGCTCTATATGATACCTCACTAAATAAACACTGTTTGAGGAGAAAAAATAAAAGGGCTACCCGATGAAACAATCCCACGTCCTAAGCACCAAGTGAAAACTATTGCGACATAAAAACGAAATTCCGACGCTTTTGGGTTAAGAAGCCTTTAATAGCCTTTTAGAACTGCAGTCCCGTTATGGGGACAAACCACTCTAATTCTAAGTAATGTGTCCCCAAAACGGGACTGCAGTTCTAAAAGGGTTAATAGCCTTTAATAGATCATTTAGAAAAACAATCAGCACAACAAATGCTACCACTATTGTAGCACGTGTTATTAATAGTGGCGCACCTCTACCGTAGCATGCGTCAGCCGGGTACCACAAACAAACTCATCCCACGGTGGGTCGGTGGGTAGGGGCTGTACATGGTTAGTGTTTGCCTTCTGAGGCAAAAAATTCTGACGGGTCGAGCTCCTAAAGTTTCATTAGTAAACAACCGATTTTCCTAATAGAGAATTGCCTTTCTTTCCGATGAGAATGAAAACCGATTTTAGTACTTTGGTGTTTTTTACGAGTTGTATTTCGCTCACAACAAAAAACTCAACCTACTTCAATATACGTTCCTCGATGGTAGGTATCGATTCACGAGAAAAAAAACGAAATCAACCTTGATAGACTCGTAAAACAGAGGGTATAAAAGGAATTGGCATTTATGGGCGAGGTACCTCGCCCCTAAATTCGGATTTCTTGGATCTTCAGTATCTTTAGACTGCCGATCCCGATTTCGATTTTTGTTCGAGTCATCGACGGCTGTCACAACTGACAATAATTTACAGTGTAAAAATTGACTGTGAGAGAAGTACATCTTTTTCAATTAAAAAAACAATATTTTCGATTTTTATTCTCATCGGAAAGGCAGTTCTCAATTAGGAAAATCGGCTGTTAGTACATGTGATACTTGTATATTTCTGTTTTATATGTTCATTTTACAGCTATAATAGGTAAATAAATGCTGGTCGGGTTGGTCAAACACACTTTGTTGGGGTAATGTTTCGGGTGTACGTCGAGCTCATAACGTGAGGACCTCAGACAAATGAGGCACACCGAAATATTGAGCGGAGAATATGATCAAAAGTGACCAGAATAGTGAACGTTCATGGCGGGAACACACCGGTATTTGTCAGAGAAAAACCGTAGGGTACACCATTGGAGTGAAGAATTGTAGTTGCTACGAGTACACAGCAACACCGAAATATTGAGCGGAGAATATGATCAAAAGTGACCAAAATAGTGAACGTTCATGGCGGGAACACACCGGTATTTGTCAGAGAAAAACCGTACGGTACACCATTGGAGTGAAGAATTGTAGTTGCTACGAGTACACAGCAATAGTTCTGGTTGGAACGGTATAGTATGTGTGCTTCTTCGGTTGTAGTTTGCTGTCTTCGTGACTACTTCTGTGTTTCTAGTCTGTGGACCACATAAGGGAAGTCGATAGCTCGGTGCAATAAAACTGTCACCACTGCTACTACTACTACTACTACTACTACTACTACTACTACTACTACTACAACTACTACTCTACTGCTACTACTACTACTACTACTGCTACTACTACTACTGCACTACTGCGACTACTACTACTGCACTACTGCTACTACTACTACTACCTACTCTGCCGCTGATCACTGAGCCTCCGTCCCTCCCTCCCTCCATTCTGATACGAACCATACATAGGTGCCTCGTATGCCTTTTATCGAGAACGACATACATTTATATAACGCCACAAAGAATGGAAATGTTCGCGCAGCCGAGTCCGCGATTGAAGCGGGGGCGAACGTGGATGGGCACACAGATCTTCCCCCCGCTCCCCTGGTGACTGCCATCCTTGTCAACGAATACGTCGTCGTGAGCATGTTACTGGCGAAAGGGGCAGATCCCGACAGGGCTGTTTGTGTCGATATCCCATCCGGTGAGTCGGACAAGCCTTTCGCCATTGCAGGCGAACGGGCCCTGCACATAGCGGCCAGAACCGGGAGGGTGGAGGTCGTTCGCTTGCTGCTGAAGCAAGCCCGCACTGATCCCAACGCCATCGACAGCAACGGTTGCACCCCACTCATGGCGATTTGCGCATGCTCGGATATCCGCATGGAAGCAGTGCGGTTGTTGCTTCGGGCGGGCGCCGATCCTACCTTGGCACAGCATAACGGGCTCCTCCCTATACATGCAGCGGCCCTATCATGTCACACGGGCTTGGTCGACATGCTGCACTCCAGAGCACCCGACACGTTGAACCGCTGTTCCTTCAAAGGCAAGACGCCGCTGTTTGTGGCGTGCGCCGATGGGAACTATAGCTTGGTATCTAAGCTACTGTCGCTAGGCGCGATGCAGCCCATACTCTCAAACGACACCGTCGTCAGGTGTCCGCTCGCAACAGCCGTGAGCAACGGATTCGTGGCCGTGGTACGGGTCCTGGTAAACGAAAATGGGATACAAGCCGTCGGAGGTGAGATGCCGTTGACCAGTGCGCTGTACCTCGCCATTCGCCTTCGCAGATCGAGAATCCTCTGGCTGCTCCACGAGGTAGCCGAGGAGGGGAAGTTGTCGAAAGCGGCCGACATCAACAGACCAGTCGACGAACTGCTTCAGTATGGCGTTGGCTACTGCTATCCCGTCGCGGTGAGCATTCTGCTCGGGGCGGGTGCAGACGAAGCGGCGCGTGACTCGAAGGGTCGAATGGCTCGAGACGCCATCGGGGTCAACCTCCCTTTGAAACTTCCTCCGGGTCTCCCTCAAGGATTCATGGGAGTGGCCATTGGTCTGGACGAGGAACATGAGATGGATCAGGGCGAGGAAACCGCAATTCGCCGGATGCTGGAGCGGGGCCCGGCGTACCGAGCTCGATCGTGGGGATGGCCCTCTGAGAAAGGAGAAGGTGCCAGTGGTAGCGGTGGTGGTGACGCTGCTGCTGCTGCTGCTGCTGCTGCCCCCTTGTCTCCTCACGTCATCGGAGTGCAAGTCGTCCAGCCCAAGGAGAAGGGGCGTGGCATCGTCATTGTGGGGCTTTTCGCCAGGTGGGCGCTACGCACGCGTTATCTGTAGAACGTGGTACAGAACAAGCGTACGATATTGTGTAACCGAATTGAGGTTGTCTCTATGTATTTGGAAAGGATTAACAATGGAAATTGCCATCGAACCACACCCCTCTCTCGAGGCCTGAGGCCGGGCTTTGGTACAAGAACGAGGAAATCTCGTCTCCATTACTATCTCATCAAACTACAGGTTATGAGCCTCGTTAATAAACGCTAAGTACCGCGACTGGGGTTTCATTGCGTTATATTATCTAGGCAGAGTTGCAGAGTTGGCTCTTTTCGGTAATATTCGTCACAGCTGACTGCATAATAGCGTTGCCCTATAGACACGAATTTCCCTAGCAAGAGGTCGCTCATGGTCGGTTTGACAAAACGTTACACCGTAATCTTACAGAGGTGCTTTGTTACCGAACAAGTTTTCCGTCCAATTCTTGACGTTTTCTTTTACAGTCCCGAGTCCCAACCAATACCGAGGTATCCCATTCTCGAACAACTTTACCGTCGACCTCAAACTGTCGTTCGCTATTGTCCCGGACTTCTTCACAAAGGTTTCACCTTGAAGATTTCGTTTTTTCTTTCAAACTGCCGCCATGTTTCGTGACCAACCGGGCCAATACCAGGTTTTTGCGTCACCGAAACAAATCAGCGCCAAACATTGACGCAGTTTTCTTACGGAACTAAATGCCGTTAACGATCAGGAATGCCTGCGGGAAATTCTAGCGAAACAGTACCGCATCGGGAAGGGCAGGAGGGGTAACACCGTTGTGAGACTAAGGACCGACAGCAGGTTGCAGTACAACGAAAGTGGGGCAAGGACTGTCGCTTGCTGTAGAGTTTTGCTGGTACAGCCAGGGATCTGAAGCAAAGGTTTGCGCAGAGGACAAAACAAAAACAAACACAAAATGGAACATGCAACTCATTGCTTGTAGTGTACCGTAGCGTATTGGATAACCGGCGTATAATCCGATATCTGCGGCATCACGTACTAGTACTTCGTGTGCAGCAGCTGCGGGCCGCATCGAATGTTACCGGCCGCGGTACGCTTGCAGGTTGACTTTCCCACACAACTGTCCACGTCACATCAACGCCAACAGCAGCCGTGTCCTTCCCGTGCCGGCTGCTTCTGTCACAGGTATTGCGCGAAGGATCAACAAGAAAAACAGCGTATGCTCGATGACCAGCTGGCTGCTGCTGCTTCTGATTCCGCTGCTGCTACTGCTGATGCTACCGTCCTTTCGATTCTGCACGGCAGGTAGAAACACCTACATGTGAATTGAACGTGTAGCGATATCCGTCGAACGCTGTCGCTTTTGGCTTTAGGGACGACTCCGAGGATGGCAGGGAACAGCTTCTGTCGCTGTCGCATGAGGGAGACAGGGCGGCGGCATCGATTGATTCCAGACGTGTAACTTGTATTGAGGCATGGCCGAGCAAGTGAAGCATGGCGCGCGACAAGCGCATGCCTTTTTTCTGCTGCTCACGGCCAAAACCAAACTCTTGAACACGTGGTACGTACAGCACACGCGGACGGAACTCTTCTGGCGTTAGCGCCAGGTCCGGACTGTTTTTGCTTGTTGAAGAGACACTGGAAAACCTACACAATGAGTTAATCCTAACAATTTTATACCTGTACTGAACAAAAACAAAATATTTGTTTTAACTCTGGTTTCAAATGTTTTGACCCGTGCTACATTGAGGCGATGCCAGGGGGGATCAGACCTCTGAAAAACAGGGCTTATATAGGCCCTGGTGGTTTCAAGTTCCAACCGTGTTACGATGTCGGGTGTTGTGGTCTTTCTTTGGAGCCCCAATGGTCTCACTGGTTGAGCTCTTCAATAATTGCAACACAACAATACAGTTGGGTCCGATGAATACTTTTTGGCTTTGTTTGTTAGGCACCTAATCTATGGGAGTGAGTGCCGATCGGGCCTAGCTTCTAAGTTTTCCTCAAGTTCGATTTCCTCAAGCATAAGGCCTCATATACATTAATCGTACCACTGTAGCTGTACTGTATGTGTTACCCGCATCGTAGCACGGGTCGGCTGCACGGAACGGGAATCGTCGGGACAGGCGTTGGAGCACGAGCTGCGCTCACAGGGACGGCGAGAGGCGACCTAGGGGTGTGGAACACGCGGCCAGATGTTGACCCGTCGAACCGACAAACGCGAGATACCCCGTCGGGGGTCCGAGGCCATACGGTTTAGCAGGGTGCACTGCGTCTGCAGCAACTGCCCTTCGTGGACGCGTTCGAGTGGAAATGCGATCCGAAGATGGCATAGTATTGCGGGTGGAAGTGCGCTAGGGTAATATATGCACCTGGTGTTCGTCACGGGCTCCTAGTTTGAGAATAACGAAAGCAGTATCTCTCACAAATCATGTTTTTACAAACATGCTAGCGGGAAACCCGATGAATAGTCTCATGGAGACGCCTTCCATGATAGGTGTCCCAGTGACACTTTTTGGCGAAGCAATGGTTGTGACTGATATGGGGCTCCTCGACTATCAAAACTACCTTTATAACATCGTTTGTTCTGACAAAGTCGTTCGACGCAGACCTATGCCCTGGGATTACTCATCCTCACGGTAAGCGTACTAACATTTTCTTAAATCCGTCTTTGGGTGATGTTCAGACCCCAAGTCAAGAGGCTCAGACAATTGCATGTGTTACACGCCTACCTTAGCGCTATTGGATATGCCTTACATTAGCTCTGTTGGATAGGCCTTACCTTAGCTATATTGGGTACGCCTTACCTTAGCTCTATTGGATAGGCCTTACCTTGGCTCTATTGGATAATCGTTACCCTAGCTCTATTGGATATACGTTAGCGCTATTGGATATACCTTACATTAGCCCTATTCGATAGGTCTTAGCTTAGCTCTATTTGATAGGCCTTCGGTTGTGGAGCGTATCTTAAATGCCACACCAAGGCCGAATCAACCATCGTGTTGCCGGAGTCTGAAAAATCTGCATCTTGCTGTTACGGGGTCCCATAGTAAATAGGAAAAAAACTATATATTTCCCTATTTTTACTCGCAAAATTTGGTCGTACATACTATGGTCCCCCGTAATAGTTGCCGAAGTTGCACGCTCGACCATGTTTATAGTGGCAGTGCGCGCGTCTGCGTTGTCTGTGCGGCCCATCGAGGGCGCGGATAACCCCGAAGCAAAAGGAGGTGCCAATGACGGCCCAGAAGACCGCCCAACCCGGACGCCGTGACTGCAAACAGCAAGTTAAGCGACGAATATCCCAGCCCATAGGAACAGAAATGTCATCGACTCTTATCCACGGCCCGTGTTCACGAAAAACGTGGAATTGAGAAGAGGCGTTACTCATCCTAGGGTAGGGTGTGTACCTTTTCACTCGTATATTTGTTACTGGGACCGGTTGAGCTCGTCGAGTGAGAACCTACCAGCTAATAGGACAAATTGTACAGTTTTTTTAGGACTACAGCGCATAGCCTGAGCAAGATATGGTTGCCTGAACAAACGTCTTTAAAGTCATTGTTCGGGTTTGCCGACTTCGACGTGCAGACAGCCGCCCGCTAAAGGGCTACTAAACGGGTGTTTACTAGGTTTGTTTGTGTGTACACTGTCTGAGCGAACGCGAGTCATCTCCCGTGGTTGCATGGTCCGCCGCAGCGCGAGTAGAAGGCGGAAGCGCGCTGCCCCCCGCTCCATCAAGAGCGGTCGCTAGTAAAACCGATAGTATTGAATGCAAGAATACCGTCCCAGGGAAAGAAACCAAGCGTCCAGCTTGATACCGGTACACGATAGGGTGGGTAAGTAAGTGCCCATTCGTCGCGATCAAAATGTCGGGGAAACCAGACTGCTCTCCAGACGGATGTGAATGGGCAAATTCCTAGCGTGGTCTTGAGAAGCGGGTTGGGGCCCCAACAAGACGGAAGGCTGATTCCTTCGTCAAAATAGGCGAGGCATAATAGACGCGGAGGTCTTTGGTGGAACGTGTTATACTATTGAAACAATGGCTGAACGCCATCCACATAGCGTCAGCCTTCTGAAACGGCTTTGGTGAAGCAGTAACCAAAGCGCCGGGGTAGATGGTAGGCATCAGTTCCAGGAACTACTCTCATTTAAGCTCGTACAGTTTGAAAATATCGTATGAATACACATGCACAGCATTAGACAACTATGACTACACCCCGGGCAATACATACAACAATGATATATTGCTTCGGCAAAAGAGGAGGGGGTATATCTATCGATGTATATTGCCAGCGAGAGTACACTGCGGGAGGTACCTATCGATAGACATTGTCGGCGAGAATATGACGTAGAAAGTGTCTACCGATATACATTGGAAATATACTGGGGAATGTATCGAAAGCTATTGCCGGCGATACAATAGACGGTGATACTGTCGGTCGATAGATATTGTGTAGCGTGCCTATCCATCTCCACTTGCCAGCCACAATATATTGTGCAAGCTCTTCATCGACAGGCATTGCGGAATTCGTTGTGTTGGGGGATATCAACAAGGTGGTGCATTGTTGAAGCATTGTGTTTAGGGGATAATAAAGTCGACTGTCATTGACTTGTAGAGTTCATGAGTTTACTACGTGTTCGTCTCGAAATACATGTTATCCGTTATTGGTTTGCGCGAAGGACTCGTACCGAAATAGTGCTTGAAAAATACGAAACAAACATCGTTTTTTATATGCATTTTTGCTCTACGCCGAAAGCATGACGTACGTGTTTTCAATTATTGTTTTTGACAATAAGGTTGACGCCAGTTTTTAAATAAAGTGCACCTTTTCTGTTTTTCAAAGTAGGTTGAGGCAACAGTCTATTGGGAAGGCATACCCATTAGTGCGTTGCGGGTTGCAATTGCTATTGATGGACAAATTTGATTATCTATTATTGTTGGCGGCAATAGCATACGATAGACAAACAGTTTTGGTCTATTGTTCGAACAAAGAAGGCCTTGTATCAAGCAGGGGGGGGGGGGCGACTCTCTACCGTCCCCTGTGTTCAGTTTTGTATATCTATTGTTCAGGCGTACAGCGAGGGGACGGTGTCAGGTACCCCCCCTTTCGGGAGGGTCGAAGTTGAATAATTCGACGTGAGGTGTCGAAAAATAATGTTCGACCACCATTGTTGTATCGGATAATGTTTGGAGGATGTACGAAACGGGGCATTATATTGCTATTTATTATTGCAACGACCATATTGTCTATTGTCCAGGGTGTGAACTATACAACACCTCGGAAAACGTAACACTCGGATAACACTTATCTACGTTATGGGGCCTAACACAGGGACTTGGCAACGTACTAACATAGTGTTAACACTGGAGGGGCAATCACGGTAACGCGGTAACACAGTGTTAACACTGGAGGGGCAATCACGGTAACGCGGTAACACAGTGTTAACTGGAAACCCACGAATGTGCACACGCCTTAACGTTATGTTACACGGTGATCCGTCCTTCAACTAACATTTTAACATAGTGTTAGGCTTTGGCCCAACACGTACGTTATCACTCTAACATTCCCAGATCGATATCTGCAGATTTACTAACACGATAACATAATGTTACTGTCCACGGAGCGTTAGACATAACACACTAACATTGTGTTACCCTTCTAATGAGTGTTAACATTGTGTTACAAATAACACACTAACATAACACTAACATAGTGTCCAGCACTACTAACACTACGTTATTCGGACCCCCAGTCTGATTGCCTTAAGGTCGGATAACGTAACATTTAACATACGTTAGATACGTTACAGTCTTAGCCGGCCGATGCGTAACACTATGTTAGGGTGTTAGCCTAAATGCCGAGGTCTGCCTAACATTATGTTACGGTGTTACTGTCAGTAAAGATCTGATTTTAACATTATGTTACTGTGTTACCATAATAATCAATCCGGGCGTAACATTATGTTACTGAGTTACCGTGGGGGCCGGAGTCAATCCAACGTAATGTTACTACGTTACCCTTTGGATCTTCCCACGCTCTAACATGTGTTACCTGTGTTAGGGGTAAAGCGGCGTCGCGGAGTAACATAATGTAGCCGTGTTATCCAATTTTGCTGACATCCCAGTAACACAGTAGTTACTACTGTAGTAATTTACTCGTAGTGGATATGAGGCGCGACCTCAGTACCTGCAGTAGTCAAATCTGCAATGCATCACGCTGGGGGAATACTGATTGTGCTGAACCAACGCGAATGAACATCTACGTATACGTGCCGTTTGAGTTATTTATTTTTATTTCAAGAAAAACATATCGTCAGCATACAGCAGCAGCAGAACAGCAGCATCAGCAGCATCAGTATAGGTCGCTTTACGCTCGGCTTGTCGGTCTAACCCTTGAACCCTCTGTACAAGTAGTTAATGAATTGTGTGTCTCCTGGTTCCCCAAAGCGGTATTGATATTAGGCATAATTTGAAGACGAAAACTCTGCACCTGTGATTCGTACCTGTCCGCAATAGATATTTTCGTAACATAGGTGCCACCACTCCTACTGCTGTAGGATATTCACAGCAGCAGAGCTTCTTCGTCCCCTCATCAGTAGGAGGGTGGGCCTGGCAATACGTCGCTCGATACGCACTGCTGCTGCCACTGCTACGGTAACATATAGTAATGTCAACGTTATATGCATGCAGTACTTACGTTAACCCTCTAACGTGTGTTAGGATATCCACAAGGAATTCCGCTAACACACTATAACATACAGTACGCGACAGCACGTAAGAACTCGGCAGTTAATAATTTAAGGCTGGATTTTCAGACGAAAATAAGAACATGACCTCTTTTGTACTGAAAATAGTGCAGGACACTCCCTGCCTTACATACGAATTCCAGCCTGGTCAGAATTAAGAGATTATTAACTGGTGTCGCGTACAGTGTTATGTAAGCGTTTAATTGTCCATGTACGTTATCAGTCTGAAGTGTGCCAAGGTAGCAAGTAAGAATAAGGTAACTGCTAACATATTGTTGCTCGCTACGGGCAGGTGTCGCTAACACGGTAACACAATGTTAACGTAATATTGGCAATTCCGCTAACACACTAACACATAGTGTTATGTAAAAACACACTAACATATAGTGTTATGTAAACGTTTATTGGACCATGTATGTACGTTATCGTCTAAAGTGTGTTACGGCAGCAAGTAAGAATTCCGCTAACACACTAACATAACGTTACTCGCTGCGGGCTGATATCGATAACACGGTAACATAATGGTAGCGCTTCATTGACCATGTACGTTATCTGTGAGGGTATAAGGATTACCTTGGGCTGGGTAATTGATCGATCTTTTACCCCTATAGCTCAGCAGGTAATACCCTCACATTTGACGTCGTCGAGGACACGGGTTCGAATCTCACTCCGAACGTTTCTTTTATAGAAACGCTTGCGCGTGCGTCCCTAAAAAACACGTCTCCCTGGTTCCCCAGGTATTGAAACGAAGCGGGTAGGTCAACGTACGGCCGTATACGGTACCGACGTCCCAAATATCCCGCCGTTCAGAGGGGGGGAGAGTGTTATAAGGATTACCCTGGGCTGGGTAATCGATCGATCTTTTACCCCTATAGCTCAGCGGTAATACCCTCACATATCCCTATAACGTGTGTTACGATGGCAACTAGGGATTTCGGTAACACACTAACATAATGTTACTCGCTATGGACTGCCTATCCTTAACACCGTAACACTTATACTGCGGTCATCACGGGATCAAGGCACCACGCTGACATAATGTTACGCGATCGCCCGCCAATATCGTAACGCACTAACACTATGTTATCACAAAATCCGGAATTTAGATCACGTAGTAACGGATTGTTACGAATTTTTTCCACTGGCGCGTAATATTAAAAAACGTTAAGTGTTACGTTATCCGAGGTGTGAAATATACACACAGCTCTTTTTGCTCCAGCGTGGAACCGGTGCCAACCACGACTCATATGGTCGTTACCGCCGACACGACGAGTCCCCTCAACACACCCGAACGTGATGGAAACAATATTATTAGGTGCCATGAGCCATGAGGTGCGCCGAAACTATTAAAAAGCTACTATCTATACGAAAGCTACCTTATCTCTCTACAGTAACGGCCCTCTCACAAGAAACATTAAATCGGGTTCAAGCTGACTTTCTTATTCTGGGCGCACGCGAAAGCACACGTTCTTATGTTGAACTTTCTTATTTTAGTCTAGTCCCGGAGAAGACGTTTTCCCTAGCAATAGGACTGCACAACGAATTGTGCCTTGGGCCCAGTCCAGTCACAGGGAGGGGTTAACTTTCTGAAAGTTTCTGCGCTGATGTGGTTGGGTAGAAAGAACGGGTTAAATGTGAAGACAACACACACATTTGAATTTATCAGGGTTCTTTACGGTGCGGTTTTTTCCTATCGGTTCGGTGCGGTTCGGTGCGGTTAACCGCACCGAACCGCACCGAACCGATAGGAAAAAACCGCACCGTAAAGAACCCTGATAAATTCAAATGTGTGTGTTGTCTTCACATTTAACCCGTTCTTTCTACCCAACCACATCAGCGCAGAAACTTTCAGAAAGTTAACCCCTCCCTGTGACTGGACTGGGCCCAAGGCACAATTCGTTGTGCAGTCCTATTGCTAGGGAAAACGTCTTCTCCGGGACTAGACTAAAATAAGAAAGTTCAACATAAGAACGTGTGCTTTCGCGTGCGCCCAGAATCGCGCGCCCTGAATAAGAAGGTCAGCCTGAGCCTGATTTCAGGTTTCTTGTGAAAGGGCCGGTACTGTACCCACCCATGGATGAGCGGATGTACTGTTGCAGTTTCTACTGCTACTGCCTGTATGGTTGGCTGTAGATACGAAAGGCAACATGCCATTTTGATAGTTTTGCCTTTTCCTCTTCGAAACATATATCAATCTCGTTAACAGTCGTACAGCACGGGGGTACGTACAGAAATATATACCCTGGTATAATTTTCAGGGTTCTTTACGGTGCGGTTTTTCCTATCGGTTCGGTGCGGTTCGGTGCGGTTATCCGATATTGTAGCTCCTACGGTGCGGTTCGGTGCGGTTTTCCGAAAACGCAAAACCTACGGGGCGGGGCGGTGCGGTTTTCAAGAGGAAAAAAATCCTCGGGGGGGGTGGGGGGGGGGTCCCCCCCCCCCCCCCCCGGAGGTTGCGTTTTCGGAAAACCGCACCGAACCGCACCGTAGGATTTTTGCCCTTTTGAAAACCGCACCGCACCGCACCGTAGGTTTTGCGATTTCGGAAAACCGCACCGAACCGCACCGTAGGAAATAAAATATAACCGAACTGCACCGTAGGGTTCACGACCTCAAAAAAACGCACCGAACCGCACCGTAGCATTACCGATTCCTGAAAACCGCACCGAACCGCACCGTAGGATGCATGAAAAAACCGAACCGCACCGTAGGATTCCTGATTTCTGAAAACCGCACCGAACCGCACCGTAGGATGAATGAAAAAACCGAACCGCACCGTTGCATTCACGATTTCTGAAAACCGCACCGAACCGCACCGTAGGATTCCTGGTTTCTGGAAACCGCACCGAACCGCACCGTAGGATGCATGAAAAAACCAAACCGCACCGTAGGATTTACAATATCGGATAACCGCACCGAACCGCACCGTACTATTTCTGCTTTCTAAAAACCGCACCGAACCGGACCATAAGATTTTCGAAAAAAATAAACCGCACCGTGCACGGACGGTTAACCGTAAAGAACCCTGGAATTTATAGTGGCACACCCTCGAATGCTGCTACGGTTTATGTCGTGTGTTCGATTACCACTCCGTCAGACTTTTGAGTTTATTTGCAAAAATAAAATAAAATATAAACGGAATCAACTGCTGAGGGCGCCTATCAGCGTGGGTAGGCTCAAGTCGATGCGACGAGCCGACAAGGGAAAGAAAGGGCTGAAGACTTCTCGCGAAAATAATTTAAGGCACGAACCGTAGTGGGCAGGAGAGAGAACCCCGAATCTGCGTTACGGCTATAGGTTGTGGGGAGGGAAAGGAAGGGCGAATATAATAAATGGGATGGAAAAATAAATAAATAAAACAAATACCAATGCTGCATTCGTGCACTCGCACTTGTAGAGCTCAACAGCTTTATGAAAGGAATACGTATGATACTACGGTATGTATTTATAACACGGACGAAAGCACACCCCCCTTAGATGGCACACACCCCTACATGATGAGCACACCCGGTGATATACTCGTATATGTTTGAGCTTTTTTATCCTCACGATATCACCAGGGGTACGTTGGATACGACACCCCCAACGGAGGTGAGTCTGAAAACAGCATCAAACGCCAAAATTATCACACCGCCTGGTGGATACCATTCAGCCACAACATTTGATACTCCTCCTCTACTGTGCCCTACGCCCCAACAACCGGTGCTGGTGTAAAATAGTAGGTTTGTCGCCAATCACGGAACTTGTCTCGAGCCATTGTAGCAGTATCTCGAAAACAAACTATAACTAGTGCGCAATGCTATATCTGATACACGTGTGCACAGATGCTCCGAGTTTACTCGATACTCCGAGTACTCCGAGTATACTCGGAGTATCGAGTATTTCTCGTACTCCGAGTACTGAGAGTATTAGAGTACAGGTGACCTAAATACTCGGAGTACTTGGAGTATGAGCAGTACTGAAGGCCCAAACACTCCGAGTACTGGGAGTATGAGCAGTACTTATACTCGAGTACAAGCAGTACTCGGAGTACAAACATGTAAATTACTTGGAGTACTCCGAGCATCGAGAGTATTGAACACCGAAATACTGCGAGTACACAAAGTACCTGGAGTATTTTTTTCTCTAAAATACTCGAATTATACTCGCAGGTATTGGGAGCATCTGTGAATTTTAAAATGCTATAAACGCCAATCACATGCTCCCAGAACCTGGGAGGAATGACGGCCGAGTCTTTAAAATTATTCAAAGATGTTCCTAACGTACTTTACACTCCGAATATACTCCGAATATCGAGTACACTTCGTACTCCGAGTACTTAGAGCATTAGAGTACTGGCGGCCTGAATACTCGGAGTACTTGGAGTATGAGCAGTACTGAAGCCCCAAATAATCGGAGTAAAAGTAGTACCCGCAGTATCGGACCCCCGAAATACTCCTAGTACAAGCAGTATTGAGAGTGTTCATACCCGAAATACTCCGAGTACGAGCAGTATCCCGGATTATCGAACCCCGAAATACTCCGAGCACACGAAGTACCTGAAGTATTTTATCTCCAATACCCCTTACTTTACTCCAAGGTACTCCAGCATCTGTGCGCCTGTGATACGGTGTACTGTTCGGGGCGTCGCAACACGCCTCCCGACGCCTGTTGCGCTAAGCAGCAATGGATTCCAACCCGGAAGTTGCGCCAGCGTAACAGCTCCTTCATGCCCTACCAGTAACCGTTCTGCGGCATTGCATGAAGGCGGGGATATTTGCTGTCATTTCCGAACTAAGGCATGGGGTTTGCCCTCACCCGCAGTATTGCGTGGGAATGACAAAGCCCAAGCTGGTTTCGGATTAAAGCCTCTCACATGTCACCCGCGTGGGCTAGCAGGTAACCACGAAACTTGTTAGCGTCAAGGTCGTGAGTGCGAGCCCCCCCGAGTGCATGCTCGTAGGGACTTTTTCTCGCAAAAAATATCTTGACTAGCTGAAAGCGCGAGAGCGTGAGTTAGCAAATTTCGATGAAAATCGACGAGCGTTGGGAAGGCTGAACCCTCTGCGCGATATAAACCAAGGCAAGGACCGTAGTGGGAGAGGAGGAAGAGGAGCCTACGTTGTGACCCCGGATCAGAGTTACGACTAGGGAGGGAAAAAGACAGAAGTGCGAAGATAAAACAAATGGGATGGAAAAATAAATAAAAATGCTATGATAGCACACCCCTAGTTGCCGGTACCACCCCCCTCTCTTGTCGACCCGCTTGCTATCGCAGCCTCTTGTCATTACACCATCTGCAGTCTGGCCGAGGTCAGTTAAGGGGCCCCTTCGGTCAAAAAATATATGAGCAAATGAAAAACAAATCCGTTTTTTTTTTCAGTTGCAATACTATTTCTGGTATAATTTCCACATTTTCGTGACTCCCTACGGAAAACGGCATTTCTCCAGTTCTAATACTAAGAATTTCGACCAATGAGTAGTTTCAGAGAACCTAGATCATGGTCAACATTTGTGGCTCAGGACGCATATCGATCAGACGCCTTGTTCATCACGAAAAGTGCCTCTTACTCGAAAACGACTCGCCACACCCCTGGTACCCAAGACGAATTTGAAAAATAGCAGTTTCTCCGGCTGCTGGTACTGTTTGAACTCAGATTTTCGACGAGGACGCCGATAACTATTAATAGTAGGCGAACGTACCTGAGCCTCTAGCTCGACCGTCCGTAGCGTCCTACGTGGCCACAGCAGAGTGTAGATACCAAACAGGAGCTCCGAAACGATCAAAAACTTGCTGCGGAGCACTTTCGTTTCGTGATGCAAACACAGCAATGATTGCCCTCCCTTGCAGATCCAAGAGCCCCAATACCTCCTACAGAATATAACGAACAAGCTTTACGTTGGTCGGTCGAAGGTCTGAGCATTAGAACTGGAGCTATGCCGTTTTCCGTAAGGAGTACTGATATGGAGTTATATATACCAGAAATAGTATTGCTGCTGTAAAAAAAACGAAATCTATTTTTCAACGCTCAAGCAGACTCAAGTACTCTTTTTTTTTTAATACCGAAGGGGCTCCTTAACGCCCGTTACGTAGCAATTATCAATACGGTCAGCACACACCCTCAATAGCACACTCCGCAATGCCACACCCCCTCACCGGCGTCCCCGGTGGAGTGACAGGTGAATATCGTCCCTGGTAAGTCAGGGTCGTGAGTTCGAGCCCCCCCGAGTGCATGCTTGTAGGGACTTTTTCTCGCAAAACAACATCTTGACTATTATTATAGCGGAAAGCGCGAGAGCGCGAGTTAGCAAAATTCGATGAAGATCGACGAGCGTTGGGAAGGCTGAACTCTCTGCGCGATAAAAACCAAGGCAAGGATCGTAGTGGGGGGGGGAGGGAGAGGAGCCTACTTTCGTGAACCCGGATCTGAGTTACGACCGTAGGGAGGGAGAGAGACAAATCTGCGAAGATAATAAATGGGATGGGAAAAAACAAAAAACGTAAAAATGCCACACCCCCTGGTTGTAACGCTACCACCGTGCATGATTGCTATCACCGGGAATACGTTAGATATCACACCCCCGTACAACAGCACGAACGGTGATCCTATACTTTTACTCGTCAAATTGTTATCACCAGGGTGTTCTTTCTTTCGTTGTATACGGTATACGGTAGTACAATGGCGATTGCATCAGAGGGTCCAAAATAATGGAACCACGGATTCGATCAGAATATCTTGGAATTGGTATCTCAGAGAGGTCCCTTCTCTTCAGTAGCCTTTACCGCACCACTGAATTATTTTCTAGGTATATAATAATTCAGAATTGCGGTAAAGGCGACTCCTTCTCTTCGTCGCTCCCGAAACCTCGTGAGAAGAGTTGGTCACGAAATCCTTGAGACCATCCAACCCACCCAGCAGTAGTATTCATTAGTATACGGTAGTACGTACGGCTATACGTCAGGGCTCTAGGCCATTGGACATCGTGACTCATGACAGAGCGGTGATGTCAGTTGCCAGATGCCGTATCGGTCGATTAAATAGAACTCTGACGTACCACACAATCGTGCGTATCACGTACCAGGTGTTTATTTGATACGTGTTTTTTTATTTCCCGTTTAATTTGCTTTGCCCTTCTTGCTTCCCCCTATTAATATTAATAGTTGTAACTCAGACCAAGGTACCCATAACACCCCGTACTATTGTACGTGCCTGTACATTTTTATCGCGAGAAGACTTCATCAGTCCTTTCTTCCCTGATCGACTCGCATCGAGTTGCGCGACGACGAGTGAGTGTGGACTTAATCTATTTCATCAGTGAGGCTCTCTACTATTAATAAGAACTGCTGTAGAGCTGTAATTGCATTACTGGCAGCAGTGCGAATGATATACATGCATGCGTATAAGTATACGTACATCGGCATTTCGTGTATAACCCAACGTATGAATATATAGCGACATTATGTACGTATAATATGATGCGAGGAGACGACGAGTCCCGGGCAGCTAAGCACAATTCGACGAAAGTTGACGAGGGAAGAAAGTGCTGAAATCTTCTCACGATAAAAAGCAAGGCAACAACCGTAGACGCGTGCTACGATAGAGAAGGTATACCTTATTTTGGCTGAAATGATTACTGGATGATCGAGCTCCTTAACCGAAACGTCGGACTGTCATTATTGTCATTATTGTGTTGCAATATGGTTCCTTATTTGCTTCAGCCACAGGGATTTTCAATCGGATATGATAGCACTTTTACTTTCCTCCCTTAATGATCACTTTGGGGTGAGGTGTAGAGCTCTTCAAGTGACCACCCTTCGAAGGCAAAAACATGGTGCACCTCTATCGTAGCATGCGTCCGTAGTGGGGGAGGAGGGAGAAAAGCCTACTTTGTGACCCCGGATCTGAGTTACGACTACGAAGGAGAGAGAAAGGAAGGGCGAAGATAATAAATGGGATGGACAAAAAACAAAATTAAGTACTACCGCGCTATAAGCAAGTACTGCTGTAATTGTATGATACCTGTACCCATGAAAGAAAGCACGAATCGCGCGCGCTATGCCAGCACACAGGTGTTCGCCACGGAGTAACATATTTTTACGTGACGTGTGGTAGCTATTAATACTCTTCGTACAGGTGTCCTGTAATGTAGAATATGATGACGTACGTAAAACGTATTAACCCGCATAGCTTCTCGTGCCGGCGATGGATGATAGCCCATTGTCGTATATGAAGCGTTCTGTACCAGTAGGGTGCACCAATTGCAGACTATTCGGCTAACAAACGGGGTCCCCACGGCCACACCGGAACGTGTAGTCAATCTACCGCCGCTGCGCTTCACACCCTGCCTCCCGACTCAAACGACATCAACCCCGGCCATCGAGCAACAACATCATGTCCACTGGGGATATCGACACCTAGATCGGCGCAAGGTTGAGCCCCACGCTCGCGGCTTTGGAACAGCTTCGCGCTCTACTGCAAGGGGTTGATGAAGTTTCCATTCCGGGCGTCGTCGTTGCCGGAGCGCAGAGTGCGGGAAAACCGTCCGTGCTGGAAGCGCTCGGTGGCATGAAGCTGCCTCGCGGTCAAAGCATTACCACGCGCGTGCCTCTGGTTCTGAGCCTGCAGGCCATCCCGGGCTCGGAACCCCACGCCCTCATAGGCGGAGAAGCTGGCCTGGATGCAGGAAAGCAAATCGAGATTGCCGACATCGGCCCTGCAATTGAGGCGCTAACGGTCGAGCTTGCTGGGGATGGAGCTGGGGTCAGCGCAACTCCCATCTACCTGAGGATTGTGCGTCCCTCCGGCCCAACTCTAACCCTGATCGATCTGCCGGGGATCACCCACTACTCCGCTGATGGCAGCCAGGACATCCATGCCGAGACCGTCTCCCTCGTGACTAAGTACATCGAGAACGAGAACATGGTCATCCTTGTCGTCATCCCGGCCATGGAAGACTTTGCCAACGCGGAGGCCGTCGCTCTGGCAAAGAAGTACGACCCTCAAGGCAGACGAACTCTCGGGGTCGTGACCAAGGTGGACAACGTGCAAGCTGGCTGCGGAATCAGGGCAAAACTTCGCATGGAACCGGGACACGTTCAGCTCAATCTCGGGTTCATCGCGGTGGTCAACCGCACTCCGGCGGAGGTGGACAATGACACGCCGGCAGAGGACGTTCGGGCGAGGGAGAAAGACTTCTTCGAGACCAACCCCGAGGTTGCCGGCCTCGAGAAGGAGTTCTGGGGTTTGGACACACTTGTGACTCGGGTCGTCGGCATCCAGGCGGAGCGGGTTCACGAGGTGAGCAAAGGGTAGGGCGCAAGCAATAACAGCGTCATATTGTTAAGTGAGCATTGTTTAGGGCCATTATTGCCCACATAACCGAAGATCGATTTCTCCTGATTTCCCTCTTCTTGAGAAATCAAAATCATACATGAAAATCTGAAAACAAGAAAAGGAAACATTTTCGTAAATCAGGAAGTAAAACAGAGGCAAACGAATCAGGCACGGTTTGTTCGTATATACGTAGCATTCCTCTCTTCTTATACATGGAGGGAAAAAAATCTGACAAATCAGGTAGCAAAACCGACAGGGAAAATAATCACGAAACACCCGGGTTTAAGGACGAATGTTTTTCGGTATACAGTGTATTTAAGCCGGTCGCCCCGGTGAGCTAGCAGGTAACCACGAAGCCTGTTAGTGTCAAGATCGTCAGTTCGAGCCCCCCCCGAGTGCATGCTCGTACGAGGGACTTTTCCTCGCAAAAACATATTGATTAGCGGAAAGCGCGAGAGCGTGAGTTAGCAAAATTCGATGCAAATTGACGAGCGTTGGGAAGGCTGAACCCTCTGCGCGATAAAAGTCAAGGCAAGAACCGTAGTGGGGGAGGAGGGAGAGGAGCCTGCTTTATGACCCGGATCTGAGTTACGACTATAATAGGTAGGGAGGAAGACAGAAGTGCGAAGATAATACATGGGATGGAAACAAACAAATAATTAAATAGTAAACCGAGGCGTTTCACAGTGTGGCATCAAACCGCGGTGCGGGTTCTTTGTTTGCAGAATCCTACGGTGTGGTGCGGTGCGGATCATATTTTTAGATGGTCGGTCGTACAGCAGTGCGGTGCGGCGCGGTGCGGATTCCTTCATTTAATATTGATAAGGTGCGGTGTGGTGTGCTTTAGCACCGTACATACAATGCGGCGCGGTTCGGTAACAGCCGTAAGAAACCGCACCGTGCCCGCACCGCCGTAGTGAATTGCTTGATAAGAATGACCCTAGGGCCTGACTGCCGTTTCAGTTTGGTTTTTATTCGAGCGGTGCAGTTAGGTGCGGATTGCATTGTTTTGGAACAGTGCGGTGCGGTGCAGTGCTTTATTGTTGAGCATCCTACGGCGTGGTTTGGTGCGGTCTTTGTTTAAGGAAAGTCAGTATTTCGGCGGGGCGTAGAGCTCCTCATCTCAGCTTCACGATAAATAATGGGGGTAAGGGCCTCCCTACCGTCCCGTGACTCTGCGGTGCGGTAAAACTGCACCGCAACTTTATAAACAAAACACACCTTGAAAAAAAGCCTTCGTAGTTGTATGCGGCACATAATAATAAGTGCCTTGACTAATCGCGTTTCTTTTGCGTTTTGTGTATTTCCTCTGGTGTGAGATGATTGAATTAGTTATGCCCGTTCGTCGTATGATATAATGCACTCGGAGGATTGACGGAGTTCTTGGGGTGTATTTGGCTTCTGACGCATGCTACGGTAGAGGTGATGTGCACCTGCATACAGGCCATTTTCTTAGGGTGGTCAGTACCTCACCCAAAGACTGTTTTTGGATGAAACAACAGAGTGCTACCCCGAAGAACAGTCCCAATGGCTTAACGATCCAACGAAAACTAGTGCAACACATTTTCAACCATGGAATTCCGATGATTTTGGGTCGAGGAGCCCCTGCATGCAGAACCTTGTTACCGCTATCGTAGCGTGCGTGTACCGTTTTAGACACCTTGTTACAGCAATTGCCTAACCTGACGCCTTCCTTGCCTCTTGCCGTCCCTTTCGCCCCTTCCTTGTCTCCGGGTGTAGTTTGTGCCGACGTTCGTCAAGCAGTCCAGGAGGAGGATCAAGGAGCTGACGGCCAAGCTTCGCGCCATGCCACCAGCCCTCGCCGACGACAACAAGCGGCGCAATGCCTTTCTAGTGGTCATGTCACGCGTCACGGAGCAGCTGAAAGGTTTGCTCACGAACGGGAGCAACGAGCCCGTCTGCGGCGAAGGAAAAACCAAGATGAACATCGTGCCAGACGTCACCGCCATGTACAGGGCCTACGCCGCAGGAATTATGCAGGTTGGTTTGTGGACTACTCTATACTTGTACAGCAGTACCAAAACAAAACGTAGCAGTATTATAGCTGAAGTATTAACAGTAGTAGTATTACATACCGGTGTATGTTTATACTTGTACAGCAGTAGTACCAAAACAAAATGCAGCAGTAGTAGCTGCTGCTGTAGTAGTACTACATACCGGTGTGTATAAAAGAGGCTTTACTCCCGGACTGAACGGCCGCCGGTCGCTCGAGAGGTATTCACAGATTGCAGGTGCGTCCAAGGGTGGACGTTAGACTTTTTCCACGAGTGGATTGTACATGGTTGCGACGTGTGACGTTAGTCTGTGCTGGGGTCTACCGCACATTGATATCGCCAAAAAACAAACTTGCTTTTACTTTTTCCAATTAGGAACCTTTGTCCACTGTGGGCTGTGTTTGGTAACAAACGTTAACGCTAGATTGTAGACACAACAAACTATTGAAATTCGGGTGTTGTCCATTAATTGGAATTTGCCTAAACAAGTTATTTCAATTGAAGTATATTCATTTGAGTTGTCCCGATAATTCATTTTGGATGCTGTCTACCAATTGGAATTGTCCAGACAAATTATTTTGGGTGCTGTCAATGAATTGGAATTGCCTGGGCAATTGTTTTGACAATTCCTATTACAATAGTATATTGTGGCTATAATATATTATTATAATCTTTGCCATCCGACAGTGTGCAGCATGAGCTTCATCATTGATCACTAATAACATTTCCAAAAGCAGAAAACCACGGAAACACAGGAAACCTATGCGCAAAGTCTAACATCCTTTTATGTCTACTTCCCGCCCAGATGTATCTACAATACTCCACTTGTTGTCCTTGCTCTAATCGATTTCGGGTGCTGTCTATTAATTGGATTTACCCAATCAAATGATTTCGATTGAAGTTTTCTAATTGGAACTGTCCGGGCAACTTGTTTTGGGTACTGTCTACTAACTGGAATTGTGCCTACAGTTGATTCCGGGTGCTGTCTATTAATTGGAATTGCCGTGACGAAATATTTGCAATGCTATCTATTAAATGCAATTCTCCAACTCAATGATTTCGAGTGATATTTATGAATTAAAATTGTCCAACCAAATGATTTCAAGGTCAGAAAAATATACCCGAACACTTATAATTGGAAGAGGACAAAGCCTATTGACCCAACCAACAATTTAATTTCGAAGATCAGGACAGAAACATATTGACCAAACCACGCCTATTGATAGGCAAGACCTTAAACTAATTGTTGAAACTATTTCAATTGGAAGGTCAGAGCTTAAACATTTTGATTAGGCCATTCCAATTACTAGACAAGATCGGAAACGAATTGTTAAAACAATATCCATTGGAAGGCCAGAACACAAACATATTGGCCGGACCATTCCTATTAACACAAGCATCACAAAAGCAACATCTCGACCAATTTAATTTAAATGGACTTCCGGAAGACCTACCGCCAAAGCAATAGTCCATTGTGGGTAGGTTCCATATCCTACTGAAGTAATAGGGTATCGGAATTTCCGGAGCGAAAAAGTTGTAGGAGACAATTCCAGTTAATTAACAGAGCTCTACAACAATTGCCAAAGCAATTCCAATGATTTCCAAATAGTAGGGGGGCTACAGTATGTGTTGTTTTTGCAATTCCAATTGTAATACAGTAACATGTTAGGAATCAATTATCGGCCTCATTTTAATTAATAGACTTTTCGGTGGGTCTATTGTAGGCGCAATAGTATATTGCGATGTCTATTGTCCGAGACTCAAGCAGGAAGGGAATGTCCAAACACTTTCCGATTGATTACTCCGCCGTAATATATGTTTTCGAGATATTAAATTTATTGGGCATCCTCCGAAATATGTTGTCTGGCCAATTCCAAATAAAAGACTGCCTCACGAATCAATTGGCCCGGAAATTACAATCGATAGACAGCCTGGTGAATCAATTGCTTTTACATTCAAGAAATTACACTAATAATGTATAAATTCTAGTTGCAGCGTCCGGAAGCAATTGGCCGGCAACATAATACTGTCTAAGCCTGTCAAATAGATGAAATAGCCAAGACAACTATTTCGAAAGGTGCATATTAAATGGAATTGCCCGCGCAATTGATTTGGAAGGATGTCAATAAATTGGAATTGTCAGCACCATTGGTTCAGAAGGATGTCTAATGAATGAAATTGCCAGAACAATTGATTTAAAAGGGTATCTTATTGCCCGCGCAATTGATTTACGAGTAGAAGGATAGCTATTGAATGGAATTTCCAGGACAATTGGTTTAAAAGGATATCAATTAAATGTAATTGCCCGCGCAATTTATTTAGAACGATGTCAATTGAATGGAATTGCCAGCACAGTTGATTTATACGGGTACCATTCAAATGGAATTGCCAGTACAATTGATAAGATGTCAATTGAATGGAATCGCCGGAGCAATTATCACCGACAATATACTGGAATAGGGTATCAGCGTTACAATATAATGGGATAGTAAATTGTAATAGACTACGGGTTCAACAATGGAGTATCGTAGACAACTGTGAATGCCAATCGCTTCGACCATTAGTAGAAATCGAATGAACAATAGGGCCTGGTAAGTGTCTTTCAATAGAAATTATCTACACGATAGAGCTCGGTGTGTTTAAATTCATTGGAATTGAGGACCACAATAGACAGCCAATTGTAACTATTTTAGGAAACTGTTAATACAGTAGCAGACAATTAACATCCTGTTTGTTGTCCAGGGTGTGACACTATACAAGAGAGCGCGAAGCCATTATAACCAATATCATCATGTATTTTGTGCAGCTCTTACTGTAGTTCGATCATATCATTAACATACATATACCTATCAATAATCCCTGAACACTTGACAAACTTATACCAATGATTCAGTCCCCCATATTAATGGTGTTACCGACTCCTCGCCGACGTTTGACCAGTCAGATCGGAAAGGGTGACATGTATGTGCTTTTGTCTTTGAAACTATATTCATATGGTTCATTAGCTTGATATCTGGGTCACGAGTTTTGCGTCTGGTTCACGCGAGACAAGTAAGTAGACTTGGTTGGGCGTATGACCTACCCGTACATGTAGAAAACTTAAATTCCCGATCGCACTACAGGCGGCGCGCGCCGTTGACATCTAACTTGGTGTGCGTGTCAAAAGGGTGGCTCCTGCTACTCCGTCTTCGCCTATATCAGTACTGTTGGAGATCTCAGAGAGGGCTCTCCTCACACGGCATGCACTGACACGCACGTGTCGTCGGGCACACACCCGGGACGCATATATATTATATACAACAGCTACGTAGCTGGTCTGATTATTTGAAACACACACCCGCGGTTATAATCACAGGTGGTGAAACGCTGCGCAGTTGCGTTACTTTCCCGAGAAATCGTCGCAGCGCACCACAACAAGAGATAAACATTAGGCTTGCGGCTTGTCGCACATCCGTTTCAGCCAAATAAAGGTACAGTACCTCTATTGTACCAGGCGCCCCCACGGATTGTCTTATCGTTTTCGCACGCGACCCAACCTAGTATGGGATACCAGGTACCCCATACTACGACTTGTGTATGTATGTGATAAGCCATGGGACATCCCATCGGTATTTCGTCGTCTGATCGGACGTCTACGCCGTTCAAGATCAAGTGTGCGTCTCCGTATAATACCACTTCGTGTTTCCGTCGGTAGATAAACTAGAGGACGACAATGGGCCGATAATTCCATTCTATAGGGCATATTTCAAAACAATGTTATAGGCCGCTTTCACGATAAAAAGGATGCGGCGGCACCGCCTAATTCACCTCCACCATTGCCGATTCAAGCTTTGTACTACGCGCCATTAAAATCAGCTGGATCGGTTTATCTGCAAATACCGCATAACACGGAAGAAAGCACACCCCGGTGATAACGTTTTGGCATTAACAAATATTATCACCGGGTGTGCTGCTGTGGAGGGGTGTGCTATCTAACGCATCCCCGGTGCTAAACACCATGCACGAGAGCCCTGCAGCTAGAAGGTGTGGTAACGAGAGGGTATGACCACGAAGGAGTGTGCTAATGGCAATACTGGTTGATAAGGAGAGGTGACAGACCCCGACCAGATTTAGGGGGTGTGGTAATGAGAGGGTGTGATAACGGTGTATCAATGATTGCTATGGAGTGAGTGTGAACAAACAGACCCTGGTCAGAATGCAGGGGGCATGTTAGCAAGGAGTGTGCTAACGCATGACAAACTTTGTCCAAAACCATAATGTTGTTCTATTCTCACGTATTGCCGGTGATGGTAAGGCAAACGCTTCAAACCCGTGGATAACAGCAAAAACCCCCGCCTTGCTACGATACCGCGAAACGGTTACCGGTACAGGTACCATACAGGTACTCATTGATAAAACCCCGAAGGTCGCACCGCAAGTGCTGCAGGTGCTTCGCCGGTACCAGTAGCCAGGGCTTAGCACACGGCGGACGTAAGATACGTGATATAACGTTAGTGCCAGTACCGGTAAGCGCGCTGGTCCCAGAGAGGAACGACATGATCGTCGTCCGAGGCGCGGCAGCAGCAGCTACAGGTGGGGTCGAAGCCGCAGACTCGCTCGGCCCACTGTGAGGGGGTGCAACAGTTGCCTCCATGCCTGGTGTCCATACCGGTGCGGGTTGATTGCGAATTGTGAAAGATATCCATCCACCAGGTGGCGTGATAATTGTGGAGTTTGACACTGTTTTCAGGCTTACACACGTAGGGGGTGTTATCTAACGTACCCCCGGTGATAAAGTGACGGTAAAAAAACGAAGTAAGAAATATATCACCCGGTGTGCTTATGTGGGGGGGGGTGTTATCTAAGGTGGGAGTGCTTTCTTCCGTGTTAAACGGTATGCTCGCTTCCGTAACGGCCCGAAACGTGCCCAAACTGACAATAATTTACAGTAAAAAAACTGTCTGTGAGGGAAGTACATCTCTTACAATTCAAAAATCAACATTTTCGATATTCATTCTCCTCGGAAAGGCAATTCTCAATTAGGAAAATCGGCTGTTCAATGTAGATCATACGGGGTAGCCTGCCCAGGTTATGCTTGATACCTTTCGTATTGCTTGCAACATACCTTCCATGTAGTATGTTGAGGTTTGACGCCCGCTCCACAGGGCTCAGATTTCCTGCGTTCAATCTTCCGCTTAACATACTTGATATGTATTCTGCGACTTGGGAGGGAGAGCACCCCGAACGACCTATCTACCGCAACCGCTTAAAAAGGCATTCCACAGGCCGTCTCTCTCTACTCTTGAATACCCCCTCTCTCTCTCTCTCTCTTTCCGTTAACCACTAGCCATATTCCAGCCGTAACTTCCGAGTTCGGTTCTTGAAGCGGCGTAAAGACTGGTGCTACGATAGGGGGGGTGCCCACATTTTCGCTACCGGATTTTGGTCACTCGGACGAGGGGCTCCGAATCAAACTGAAAATTGGACCTAAACATAATTTGTTGGCGTTGTGTAACAAAACCTCCAATGGCGATGCACATAAAACAACAAAAACAAAAAGAAGTTATGAATACAACGGAGTCAAGCAGCCACTCGGCCGAGCTGCTTTGTGCAGGTGAAAAACAAGCAACTAAAAATACCCCCACCAGTCTAAAGTCCTTTCCATAACCTGCCAACGGGTGTCCTGTTCCCAATGTCACCGCCCCCCAATACCATACATATCCCGTCGTTAATATTTCTGTATAATACAATACAAAAGCTTGGACCCTATGATCAAAGAAAGGGTACTGTTGATAAGATTGGTACACGTTATTCGCCGACTTGGTTGAGTAGACTACAGCAGTAAGATAGCCAATAGATGGTATGGTTGAGCGTGGGCCAACCAGAGAGCGTATTACAGTACGACGAAGGGAAATCATGTCGTCCAACTATGGGCATGCTGCAGCGTGGACTAATGCAAACCACATAACCCGCAGCGCTCATTCTGGCTAATCCACCACTGTGCCGGGATCTGGCGAAACGCCATACGTTGTACCGATTATATCTAGTCGGGTAGGTGTCCACCTATGACTACGGTGAAAAACAATTGGAGTTTGTTTGCGCCAGAAATTAAAATCCCATTCTCATTGAAAAAGACAATTCTTAATTTGGGAAATCGCGGGTTCACCGTTACCTGGCAATACGAACACAGGTCTGTCCGCGCGTTGGAACTCCGTCAACTGTAGAAGAATGAGTTCAGTAACGGATACAGAATGAAAGCAACACACGTTCACACAACATACACTCAGGGCCGTTGTTATCATCGGATATGTTCATTTATGTTCCCATATTAAATTTTGTGAAATACTTTCCACAAATATAAGTGAAAAGTTTGACAGAGAGCAAAATATCAGGAAAGTCAAATCTCACTTCAGTAATGATTTGGCTTTTGTTTTTTTTTCACAAATGTAAGAAAAACGCTCTTCAATAACATCGGCCCTCATTCCCAGACACACCTAAAATGCACTGGGAGAAAACGTGCTGTGGTCGTAGGGGGTGCAATTTTCTCACCGAAACGTGTCACGCTGACGGAGAGCTTCCCTAACAATTATCCAGCCATTGCATATTTCGATATTATGTGTAATGGACGATGTGACTCGTTGGATGCCTAACCTACATGATCTTTTTGGTAGAGGGATTGCATAGTAGGGATGTGGATTCAGCGTGTGTACCAGCTCGTAGCTGGTGTGTACGCTGTAGGCTCGCTTGCTGATGACCAGTCAAGACACAACCAACATTTGAGGGTGAACGCTTAAGTCGCTGTTAGGCAAACTTGTATGAACGCTTCAATAGAAGAGAAGACCCCAGGCTAATGTTGATTAATGTATGTGCTCAAAAGCGAGGCTGATGATGAGCAAAATAAGCGGAGAGGGCAGTGGACCGCAAGAGCTATCAGATTGGGTTGTTGGTCGTTTTACGGCAGTGTGAGGAGCCTCGGGAGACCTACAGTAGATGCTACTAAACACGCGTCCCCGGTATTACGAACTCCTGCATACGCACGCTCATGTTTATACATTCATGATGTGCGCCGTGCACATGTAATAGCTTAGCATGCAACCAGAGTGTTCCTCGCTCCTTTATCTACTTGTTGCATTGACGACAGAGATGTAGGAAGCTCCGACTTCGGCCCAAAGGAAGGGCTCGAGGGCTCCGACATGTTGCAGATTCTCACCCATCCACATTGTTTTTCTTGGCTCCTGAAATTGCTAAGTTGGTTGTGCCCTTTCTCCGTGGACTGTATGCATAGCGTCGGCCATTGTCTCGTTTATTTTTTTGTTGTAAACATGGCGAGGTTGGCGCTGCTTGCCTCCAATCTGGAGCTGTACTTTTGATCATCCACCTGAAGACAAAATTTAGATAACGAACACAAAATCTACGGCCCAACGTCCAGAAAACCAGGGAAAACGAAACGTCCGCCCAACACGGGCTTGATACCGGTCTGATCAGATAAGAGTCAGTGTTCTACCAGGTTCGTGGCCAGATCGCGGTACTGCACTGGTGCCTCGGGTCAATGAGCATTGTCAATTTGAAGTGCCCCTGTGGTGGATTTCCCTTATACCGCCAGCCAGCCGGTTGAGGCAAATCCCGCCATACGGTTACAACTTTTATCTGGTATATTTGATGGTTGCGGCAACGTTCAATTTATAATTTACAATAAAACTGGTCATATTAGCAGCAGAAGGCAACCCACGCACAACCCCTGCTGTGTGTCCTTACATCCCTGTTCTTGCTTGCGTGTATCACACACCATATTCATACCTTTCAACGCCTTTCGATAGACGACCACCGTAAAACACTTAACGGGCGATTTTCCTAATTGAGTATTGCCTTTCCGACGAGACTGAAAAGTGAAAATATTGGCTTTTGTATTGTAAGAGGTGTATTTCCCTCACAGCAAACGATTACACTGTAAACTGTTCACACCTCGGATAACGTAACACTTAACGTTTTATGTTAATGTTACGCGCCAGCGGAAAAAAATCGTAACATTACGTTGCTACGATATCGAATTTCCGGATTTTGTGATAACATAGTGTTCGTGCGTTACGATATTGGCGGGCGATCGCGTAACATTATGTTAGAGTGTTGCCTTGATCCCGTGATGACCGCAGTACAAGTGTTACGGTGTTAAGGTAGGCAGCCCATAGCGAGTAACACTATGTTAGTGTGTTACCGAAATTCCTAGTTGCCATCGTAACGCACGTTATAGGGATAACGTACATGGTCAATGAAGCGTTAACATTATGTTACCGTGTTATCGATATCAGCCCGCAGCGAGTAACGGTATGTTAGTGTGTTAGCGGAATTCTTACTTGCTGCCGTAACACACTTTAGACGATAACGTACATACATGGTCCAATAAACGTTTACATAACACTATGTGTCAGTGTGTTAGCTGAATTACCAATATTACGTTAACATTGTGTTACCGTGTTAGCGACACCAGCCCGTAGCGAGTAACGTTTTGTTAGCATGTTGCCTTATTCTTACTTGCTACCTTGGCACACTTCAGACTGATAACCAACGTACATGTCCAATTAAACCCTTACATAGCACTACAGTACGCGACACCAGTTAAGAATCTCTTCATTCTGACCAGGCTGGAATTCTTATGCAAGGCGGGGTGTGTCCTACACTATTTTTAATATAGAAGAGGTCATGTTCTTATTTTCGTCTGAAAATCCAGCCTTAAATTATTAATTGCCGAGTTCTTAAGTGCTTTCGCGTACTGTATGTTAGTGTGTTAGCGGAATTCCTTGTGGATATCCTAACACACGTTATAAGAGGGTTAACGTAAGTATGTATAGAGCCAATATAACGTTGGCATTACTATATGTTACCGTAGCAGCGGCAGCAGCAGCAGTCCGTATCGAGCGACGTATTGCCAGGCCCACCCTCCTACTGATGAGGGGACGAAAAAGCTCTGCTGCTGTAAATATCCTACAGCAGTAGGAGTGGTGGCACCTATGTTACGAGAAGATCTCTTGTTGTGGACAGGTACGAATCACAAGTGCAGAGTTTTCGTCTTCAAATTATGCCGAATATCAATACCGCTTTGGGGAATCAGGAGACACACAATAATAAATGAAATACTTGTACAGAGGGTTCTAGAGTTAGACCGACAAGCCGAGCGTAAAGCGACCTATACTGATACTGTTGATGCTGTTGTTCTGCTGCTGCTGTATACTGACGATATATTTTTCTTGAAAGAAAAATAAAGAACTCAAACGGCACGTATACATACGTGGATATTCATTCGCGTTGGTTGATCACAATCAGTATTACCCCAGCGTGATGCATTGCAGATTTGACTACTGCAGGTACTGAGGTCGCGCCTCATATCCACTACGAGTAAACTACTTAGTAACTAGGGCAGCGGCCAAAAAAAGGTATACCTCGTCCATTTGCGGCCAAAATCAGGTACATACTTAAAACCAAGTCAAAAACGCACTCCACGTGCGCTGCCATTGGTCCAAAACTCGTTGTACCGGTTTTTGCCTCTTCAAAACCCAGGTATACCTGATTTTGTCTACTCTGCTTGACTTTCACCTTTTTTTTGTCGTTTTTAAGCCAATCAGAGGCCCTTCATAGTTCCACCCTATGCCCCCTATACAAATGCCGACGTACGCGGAGACCCCCTTCTCCCTTCGCACCTCGCACTACACGCCACTCGAGCGACACACACACATATCTGCCTGCATACCTCCGCCGAAATAATACGAGATACAAGGCTCCCCTTCGGGATTGTGGTTGACTTGGAATACCAAGGGTGTCACAAAAGTTGAGAAGGGAGAATACAGCAGCAGGCGTTCGTTCCTCGTACTATTAATAGCAGCTACTCGTATACGTAGCCACCGGGCGAGCACGAAGAGCATGAAAAAACTCTACTTTGCATTGCAAGGAGCGGCAGGTTCGTGGGGTGCGTTTTACACTTGATTTTAGTATGTACCTGTTTTTGGCCCCGAACGGACCAGGTGTACCTGTTTTTGGCCGCTGCCCTAGTAACTACTACTGTGTTAATGGCATGTCAGCAAAATCTGATAGCACGGCTACATTATGTTACTCCGCGACGCCGCTTTACCCCTAACACAGGTAACACATGTTAGAGCGTGAGAAGACCCAAAGGGTAACGTAGTAACATTACGTTGCATTGACTCCGGCCCCCGCGGTAACTCAGTAACATAATGTTACGCCCGGATTGATTATTATGGTAACACAGTAACATACTGTTACACATCAGATATTCACTGAAAGTAACACCGTAACGTAATGTTAGGCAGACCTCAGCATTTAGGCTAACATCCTAACATAGTGTTACGTATCGGTCGGCTAAGATTGTAACGTATCTAACGCGTGTTAAATGTTACGTTATCCGACCTTAAGGCAATCAGACTGGGGGTCCGAATAACGTAGTAGTAGTGCTGGACACTATGTTAGTGTTATGTTAGTGTGTTATTTGTAACACAATGTTAACACTCATTAGAAAGGTAACACAATGTTAGTGTGTTATGTCTAACGCTCCGTGGACAGTAACATTATCTTATCGTGTTAGTAAATCTGCAAATATCAATCTGGGAATGTTAGAGTGATAACGTACGTGTTGGTTCAGAGCCTTACACTATGTTAAAGTGTTAGTTGAAGGACGGATCACGGTGTAACATAACGTTAAGGCGTGTGCACGCTCGTGGGTTTCCAGTTAACACTGTGTTACCGCGTTACCGTGATTGCCCCTCCAGTGTTAACACTGTGTTACCGCGTTACCGTGATTGCCCCTCCAGTGTTAACACTATGTCAGTACGTTGCCAAGTCCCTGTGTTAGGCCCCATAGCGTAGATAAGTGTTATCCGAGTGTTACGTTTTCCGAGGTGTGAACTGTTGTCATATGTGGCAGCCATCGACGACAAAAAAACAAACATCTGCATCGGCAGTCTCAAGTTATTGGAGATCCAAGATAATCGGGATTTATGGGCGAGGTACCTCGTCCCTATATACCAATGGCCTTGTTTTACGAGCCTGTCAAGGCTGCTTTCGATATTGTTTTTTGTGGGTCGATACCTACCATCAATAAACACATATTCTGGGTCAATGTTTGACTGTGAGTGAAATTCAACTTTTGAAAACAACAAACTACTACAGTAAAATCGAACTTCATTCTCATCGGAAGGGCAATTAATTATCAATTAGGAAAATCGGCTGATATTTGCTGTGGGCTGACATACGGGCACACACCTCTGCGTAGA
Organism: Saccharina japonica; assembly: GCA_008828725.1. Taxonomy (NCBI): domain Eukaryota; class Phaeophyceae; order Laminariales; family Laminariaceae; genus Saccharina; species Saccharina japonica. The sequence goes on from MEHQ01002578.1 coordinate 84,625, forward strand.
GCGAAAACGTTTGGAAGGTGCAGCTTGTGTTTCTATTGCGGCCTTGTGCTGGTAGTTTCGTACTCAACTTACAGCGCATGCAACATTATCTTATATAGGATATACCGGCAACTTCGTATTCGTTAATCGCCTTGCTGCACCCCCCGACATGATATCTCGCAGGATGTGGTGCCGGACTTCTTCGATGAGGACTATCACGAGAGGGCAGGCGCGGCACTCAAGCGCGTCGACGGAATGGCGCTGTCCAACCTTCTCGCTGGGCGCGTGTTCAACTTGATGTTCCGGGATGTTTTCGCTGACGACCTTGCGGACCGTTCCAAGGATCTGGTGGAGGAGGTAAGGGGCTACATGCAAATGGTGTTACGGAAGCTGTTCGAGCGAGAATGCGCCCAGTACCCGGCCCTGCTGAAGGAGATCGACACGACGCTGATGGACGAGTTCATGGACTCCAAGGAAAGCAAGGCCATGGAAACGATATCAAATATCATCAAGGCTGAACTGGGATGGGTGTTCACGCAGGATTCCTTGTACTCGGAGACGGTTAGCAGCGTTCAGAAGATGGTGGACTCTGTCAGAACCGGCTTGATCAAGGCTAAGGCTGTCGCGGCCCACGATGCCCAGTATGAGTGCGACAACGCCAGCCCCGCTCAAGCTTTGGGTAAAGTGCCCATCGAGTTCATGAGGAGAATCACCAGCTGCGACAGCAATTGCGACGAGTTCACCATTTGCAGCCTACAGGTTAGCGAAGCTTCACGCCTCCCCTTGTTGACTTTATTCAGGGTGTTGTATTTGTGGCTTTGTGGGGGTTCGTGTTATGATGTTACAGTAGAGTTGATTGACGTTCTACGCGCGAGTGTATACTGTAAACACCCACAGCAGCTGAACATCGATGATGGTCGTTCTCATTCACAGCTCGTGTCGCCGCCCTGCTTCGTCGCTCAGGTAACTCTCTTCGCCTACACAGATGTAGCCTGCAGGCACCTATTCGACGCCATACCTAAGCAGGTCCACCTGTTTCTCGTGGACAGCATCTGCGACGAATTCATGGTGTGGATGCTGGAGAGGGCTACGCCGAGGGACCTAGACATGTGGCTTGCCGAAGACAACCAGTCCAGGCGGACACGTGTAGAGACAAAGCGCGCACTTGGCCAGTTCCAAAAGGGAATGTCGATTCTCAAGGCCGCGCGCGTAAGGGGCCCTTTCGAGGACGACGCAACTTACCGAGAGCCAATGGGGAGGTCTCAGAAGGGAAAACGGTGCAAGCTAGGCGATGAGGCATGGGCATGAGCATACGCTCATGCATCTGCGTAGTCCGCGTCAGAAAGCTGCTACTGCTGCTGTAGTCATGGCGCTATATATAGTGACTACTACACCCGGTATTTCCACCCGTAATGATGGCTTGGCAGGTTGTGACCGGGGTACAAAGGGGTGTAGTACGTGAAGCGGATGTCATGGACATGACGATGTCGAAAGTTTCCGTGTCAAAACATGTCTGTGGACCTTTCGCGCGTTGTTTTGCCGATTTCTTAACTGGGTCCAACACCCCCCGAGCTATTCACGATCGCCTCTTCTGCTTCTACTTTCACTAGGGCGGCGGTTTTAGATGCATTTGAAGGCAGGCATTGACTTTGGTGTGTACTCTGGGCAGAAGGCGGGCCAGCTGCCTTTTGGACCTTGAGTACCCTGAAAGGTGCTGCGCGTTTCTTCTGGGACTTGTGATGCTTCTTTGCAACCACCACGTGTCCGGGGGGCGAGGAAAAGCAAGACTTCTATTGCGGGGGTAACAGTACCATACTAAACACTAGTAAATAGGACCTACGGTACAGACAAACACCTACATGTATTCCTGTTTTTACGAACAACATTTGGTCCTATTTACTATGGTCCTCCGTGATAACAAGAAGGCCTCTTCGACAAGTCACCATGTAGGGCATCAGGTTGGGGGAATGGAAGATATGGCAACGGCAAAAAAAGCAGTTTTGTTTCGGCGAAGCGAACGGTGCTGTAGTCTTTTTTATTTGGTGTGTTGACGCGTGCTACGGTAGAGGTAGCGCTTTTTGGCTTAATCGTTTTCTGAACGATCGGGCTCCTTAACCCAAATTCGTCGGACTTTCAGTCATTTTTGTGACGAATACTATTTCAGAGTATACTTCGTTCATGAGATTTCTCATCCGGCAACATGTTCATTTTCCTCCAAAAGCATTTGTTCGGTGAGGTATGACGCTCCTTAAGTGAGGCTCAGAAAAAACGTGGTGCGCCTCTATCGCAGCATGCGTCGAACGGTGCTGTAGTATTGTTTTATTTAGTGTGTTTCGGCGAAGCGAATGGTGCTGTAGTAGTTTCAGTAGTGGACAAAGCATGATAGTAGACCTTCCTAAGGTAGTTATTTAGGCACTCTGATTGGCTAAGGGTGTGTTTTACGCGGCTCAATCAACTTGGACTCTTTCCCAGCCACAGCATCCCGAGTCAACCTAGAGTATTTCCAAGCTCAGCATCCACGCCGGCCGAGTCAACCTAGAGTCTGACCAAGCACAGTATCCCAGTACTGACCACTGGCATATAGGGTTAGGGTTCTGGTCGGAGGGTCGGCTTCAGGCGCCAAGCACAAAACCCCCGTAAACATCTACTATCAAGGTTTGTCCACCCCTCAGGAGTTTTATTTAGTGTCTTTCGGGTTAAGCGAACGGTGCTGTAGTAGTTTTTATTTCGACTTCCGGCTTTCCTCTGGCCCCAGGTACCGGGTCTTGATGTAAAACTGCATTGGGTACGAACGTATTTTACTCAGAATAGTGTTGGCAGTGTGACCAGGGCCAGATTATCCCACAACACGTAGTGTGTGTATGCCACACAAGGTTTCGAGCACCCTTAAATACGAAGAATTGGTTCGCTGCCTTGTGTCTAAACACTGCTGTAAAACAATTTATGAAACCGTTACATACGAGTATGGATACTGGTGGAAATTGATGAAGAAGTTGATACTGAAAGCATGGGCTCCATTGAGCCCGTCGCGACCAATACGTTAGGCACGTGTAAAATGGATAGTTAATAGGCGACGTGCATGGTAGACGGGAAAGAGGCTGACGCGATCGCGGTGGGCGAATGTGTCGTGACTGAAAAACGGGCATATTCGACCCCATCCGATACGATTCGTTAGGCAGGTGATATTTGCAGTGCATCATGAGTGCTCGTCGAGAGAGCGTGCCATTGTGAAGCGACTCGTAGATTTCACGGTGGGACTAAAACTGGCTCTGTTCGGGCCTGAGACCCTGTTAACTGGGCTTGGATGTTATGCTGCATCGATGTTGACTGGTGGTACTGGTGGTTTGATTGAATTAGGGAGTAGCATAATACGTCGGGCGTTAGGCAAGTAACGATGCAGGATGAAGAACGAATGCTCTACATTTATTTGTGACATTTGTGGTGTCCGGAGATATATCCTGGGTTGCAAGTTCACGGGTCTATTCCTGGTACGAAGGTATGCATATTCATGCTCGAACCGTAGCATGCAGACGTCGTTAGAAACTTAGCAACACCGGCGATTGCTTTCCATGCGATGTTTACCCCTCTAATTTGATCGTGTGATATTGATCTGAGTTCATCTCCCCAAAACTTAACCGGGTGTGCAGTGATGCTGGCCCCGAGCTCTTGCTGGATTCAAGGCTGTACACAGGTAGGTGTGCGTGTACATTGCTTCAGTTTTGGTGACTCGCGTTCTTTTCGTGAGGATATCACACAATGGTGAATATTTTGTTTTTGAGCTCGTTCGGTTTGCCCCCTCGAAGGACAATTGTTCATTCAATGTAGACAGCGGGAAGCGAGTAGACTAGCCTGTGTGTTCGTCGGCACCATGTCGATGACGCGACGCGATTCAACAATCCAATGTTGCCATGGGGGTGAGAGATGAGAGAGCTCAGAGCGCGTCGGTGCCGAATCTTTCGACCGTGTACACCGCGAGTGACCTATATTTTGGAGGCGCAACGTTTTGTTGGATACTGAGTCGGCGTCATATATTCCATACCCCAAAGCGTGCCTCTCTTTGGTACCCGTGCCAATGCCTTTTCTTGCTACAAGTCCTTCACGCCCTCACTTCGCCGGCATCTCTACAAGGAACACAACGACCTCGGTATCATCACCACGTGCTCGTTAGGAGCACAGCACAGGTGATCGGGACTCCCCCATTACACAATGTGGGCGTAAACAATATTTGAGGGGATATGGGACCATGTAGTAAAGCTCTCAAAGCACCGACAGCCTCTCGATTCGGTACGGCTAATTGTGATTGGACGCATGCTATCTCAAGGTAAAGATGTACCATTTGTTTTCGAGGTTAGTCACTTGAGGACCTGTATACTCCACCCGAAACGCATAATAGTATCATACCCGATTAACAATACCATGGCCTAACGATACAACGAAACATGTTGCAGAAAAAAAACGAAATTCCGTCGATTTTGGGTTAAGGAGCCTTTTTATAAGTCATTCAGAAACCGTTTCGGCCAAAATAAGGTATACCTTATACCTCTATCGTACCATGCGTCGGCGACATTGTCCAATGCCTCACCAGGATATTATTACGCCCTCATTGTGCAGGGGGGACCTGTGAGGGTGTATTTCGGATAAAACAATGCTCCTGGTCAGCCAGCCCCACGCCAAGAAAAGACGAGAGCCGACGGCTGGTCAATTTGGCATTTCAAAACCCTAGCGGTGGAAAGGGCGATCATGGTAATGTTTCAAACCAACGCACGGGAGACTGCCTACATATGTCTTCGTTCGTTGACACTACCCCTTTTCCTGCGTCGCCACGCCCATGTACCTCATTGGTTAAATGCCCCCATCCATCCTTAATAAGGGCAATCTATGTTTGTCACGATGTGGAAAAACGAAAATTCGTTATGACGCTAAATAAAGTGAGGCCAGAATAACCAATTCATGACTTAGAACAGACAGAAGTGAGCAAGTGCCCGCGTGTCCGTATCGTGTTTTTCTCCGCAGTTTACGCTCCTGTAGTATTGTTCCTAGCTCTCGGCAACGCGCGCGCGGCAATTAGCAATGCCAACCCCTCTTTAAGCTTTTCAAGCGTATCCGTTGTCTGCGTTCGTGTCTGCCTAGACCTCTTATCTTCGGCGAGCCAATGCTCTAGGTCCGTCGGCGTACTACCCTTTTCCAGCATCCACTCCATGAATTCCCCGCAGATGCTGTTCTCAAGAAACAAATGGACCAGTTTAGGTACAGCATCGAACATGTGCCTGCAGATTACATCGGTGTAGGCAGAAATATTGACCTGGGCGACGAAGGAGGACGGCGGGACGAACTGAAAATTAGTTTGTGGACGGATAGCGCGACGAAGGACGCGTGCTACGGTAGAGGTGGCACTTTTTGGCTGAATCGTTTTCTGAACGATCGGGCTCCTTAACCCAAATCCGTCGGACTTTCATTTTTGTGACGAACAATGTTTCAGAGTACACTTCGGCCATAGTATTTCTCATCCGGCAGCACTTTTATTTTCCTCCAACATCATTTTTTCGGTGAAGTATGACGCTCCTTAAGTGAGGAGCTAAACAAAAACATGGTACACCTCTATCGTAGCATGTGTCAGCACCATGGCAGCATGTTATGTGTGACATTGCTGTTCGACGGGTGCCCTTTCCGATGTGAAATCTACAGCCAATAGCGGCAACGTAGCGGTCGTTTAGCGTACGAAGTAATCTCGTATCGAGAATGTCTTCCCGGGATCACTATACTCGTAGCGAGAGCCACACGGGTCCCAAGGTATCTGTGTGTGTTACACGGTTGCGGTCTGCAGGCTCATCCACAAGTAAAACCTGCTGACGCATGCTACGATAGGAGTGCACCTGCATAAAGGACATTTTTTTCAGGGTGGTCACTTGAGGAGTTCAATACTAGTAGCAAGTCACCCGAAAAAATTGGTTTTGGAGGAAGCTAAAAAGTGCTACTCGATTAACAATCCCACCGCCTAGGTATGGAATGAAACATTCTGCAACACGGTAATAACCTTCAGACGATTTCGGGGTAAGGAGCTCCCTCATTCAGAACCAAAATATGCCTAAAAGGGCTAATCCCCGCCTGGCTACGATACCGCAAAACGGTTACCGGTACCGGTACCGGTACCATACTGGTACTCATTGATGAAACCCCGAGGGTCGCACCGCAAGTGCTGCAAGTGCTTCGCCAGTACCGGTACCGGTATCGGTACTAGTAGCAGGGGTTTGACACACGGCGGACGTAGTAGACGTGATAACGTTAGTGCCAGTACCGTCTCTATCACAGCACCTGGATTCATTTTAGGTTTTCAGGTTAAGCGGGTTGTTGGATTAGCTGTGGAAGGGTTGGTCGTCCATCATGGGCGAAGAAAAAACGGTCGTCGTTCTCGCGACGTCACACATAAGTGATGGAACGCTGTTTGTTGCGACATATCATAGCGACGAATGCTCACGTAAGTGTGCGCGGGGAATGCCGAACAGTACATCAACCATGTTAGTTGGAAAACGTACAAAGGAGTAGGTTTTAACACGTGCAGCAAGAGTAGGTTTCAACCCTGCTATTGGGTATTCCAACTTGATGGCATCTAGTAACTTTGACCTTGCCACCTCCATCGAGGGGGTCGTCCTAAGGAGAAAGTAGGGCTCCACGAAATCGCTGATCGGTGACATAGCCGCCTGTAGCGAGCAGGCCGCAGCAGAAGTCCAACGTGCTACGGCAATATGCCGGTAGGGCGGCACACGCTGAGCTTGTAGATGTGTGGAATAATCAACTGCCGCCTCGAATACAAGGAATTCGGTAAACTAAAACTACCAGGCAGTCAATGATCGTTTGGTCGAGGTGGCCCCTTGAAGATAAATTACCACATAAACAAAATGACAAGTTTCGTCAACATCGACGAACGCCAATCGTCAAAGCTCGTCTAAATATCTGAGCCAGCTTGCCCCTTACACGATCGACGCCGAGAGCAGGAGGGGTAAGTAGCCTCCCTTGCATAGTCTCGTACAGGTGCCGGGGTGTGGGCATAAACTATACTCCGACAACCTCTCAGAGTCTGTTTTTAGAACGCGTCATGGTTTTGCTAGATTGTTCAATGTCTCCACAAGGAGCTGTTTACGTTCACATTGCGCAAGCGGGGGGGGGGGGGGTCCCTGCCACATGAATAGTACCCGGTATCCTGGTATCCTGTAGGATTCGTGCGTATCCTGTTGCCTGTATCCTGCGTCCCGGATCCTGCATCCTGCCATCCTGTATACGATGTCTTGTGTTCTGTATCCGGTGTCCTCTACGTCGTGTATTTTGTACATTGTCCCCTGATACCCTGCATCATGTACCCTGTATCCTTGTGCTACAACTGTATCCTGTATCCTGTCGTACCCTTAATAGCTGTAATCTGTAAGTTTCAACGTTAAGAAAACGCGGCGGGATTGGTGCCGGTTGGCTGAAAGGGAATGTTTTTTCGCTGACTGTTGACCGGTACACCCATACGCATGGTGGTTTGATCGTTTGACCGAGTCCTTCGGTTCGGCAAGCATGCAAGCACAATTCGTCGCAGAGGCGCCTCAACCACAGTCTCTCTCGTGGCAGGCCAGGCACAAGGCGCCTTGCTCTTGGGGCTACACGCGCTGTGTCCGATAGGGCTCGCATGTTCAACGACAATCCATACGCTACGAGTATATAGCCGTTGGCCCGGAGGAGACAAAGAGATAACCACGGCACCCCGCCCCTGCCGCACCGAGAGCTACTCGAACACAACGAACAAACATGACTCATGATGAACCGGTGGAGCTATTGAGCGTCGAGCTGACGAGCTCCGGGCTGGAGAACACGTTGCAGCAGCTAGCGGACAGGTGAGGGTGAGATGAGCGTTGCCGGCGCAAGGCCCAACGAATATGTGTGGAAACATTACACGAGCAGGACACTGCTGCATTTAGATTTGCAGTTACTGCTGTAGTTATTGTACCTGTGGGCTAACCGCATCGTTTGATGTTGCTGCTGCCCCTTTGGGACTTCAAGGGGGAGAGGTGTCCGAAGCGAGTGACGAATACACCGTCCGCTACACGGCACCAGCATAAGGAGGCATGCGGCTGATAAATAGGGTGTGCACCGAGTTTTGTGGGGTGAATCGGAAATTTCCGACCCACGCACCGCATGATACGCCCCAGACATTGTAGTTTTGGTGGCTATACACCTGGATCACAACACATGTAAAAACTGTTCCAGGTAGTCAGCTGTGTGATCGTTATGCTTACTCGTAGGCATGTGTCTTGTTTGTACGGACTTCGTACTGTGTGCACCCAACGTAGAGATAGGATAAGTGGGATTGGACGTGGTAGAGGTGATGCTTGTCTATAATACAAGGGGACCTCCACACCGAGATATATCGAAATCGGTCCGGCATAAGAGAACCTCCGGCTTGATCTCTCATGACCCACGGAATGTACTGTGTCAAAACTGTGCCATGACCAAAATTATAGCACGACAGGGTGAATAACTTGACATTGTCAGAGTTTGACCGGCGGACCAGATAGTATTATCATAACTTGATAGTATCGTGGGCCGGAGTTATGGCCGAATATATACTGTGCATGTATGTATGTGCAATGTGCTACAGTACACCAAACTTACACGTACTCGTAGTATGGGCATGTTCGTAGCGCGAGCGCGCGCGGATGTGTGGAGTTAGAGTTTGGAGACGGCGACGGCGTAGTAAACGTTAGGGTCTGATCGTGACGCTAACCGTGATAACCGAGGGCACTGCTGAAACTGCCATGAGGACACACACTCCTTCAAAAACTGTCGCCATTCGTTTCTTAACGCGAGCAGACTTTAAACCCTAACCTTGGTAGCACTTCGGTGTGGTAAGCCGCGTCCTACAGCGCTACTCGTATAGTTTTGGCAGGCAGGCTACTGCGGGCAGCTGTTCGACGTGACGGATGCTCCCAGTAACGAACGCACCGGGATACCGGAACTGCAGTGGTACTGCTGCCATGAGAAAAAACAAGAGGGGACTGTGAAGGGTGTACTGTTCAATGATGTGGCCGCGGTTTGCCCCCTCCCACGTGCACGTGCACAGCCAATGGCATTTTGGTGGCAGTGCCCATAGGCTTCCATTAACTGTCATGGGGTTTCATAGAGTACCTGGCAGCCTTTGCCACATCGGCACATCGAATGGAAAGCCAAAGTTGGATAGGCGAGGCAAGCCTGTGAAGCCGCTAACGGCATGGATGATCCCGTTACACTGCCGCCGTTACTGCAGTACACCTGTAAGCATGCCAGTAGACTCTACGATAGAGGTGTGTGTTTCCCATTTACAGCAACCTCGGTCAGCCGCGGGTTCAAGCTGTGACTCATTAGTGGCATATACGGAAGGCCCAAAAATGAAAATGGTTGTGTCGGTCGGAAACGATTGGGTAGTGTATTCCCACTTCTGCAGGCCGTATATTCATAGCGCGTGCAGGCTACTGCAGTTATAAGACTTACATTGGGCAGGAAATTTCTTAATATTTTACCAGTACGACTAACCCAACGGACTAATGCCTTAACAACATTGCGTCGTCGGCAAGACATGGGTTGCAGTAGTGGTCGTGAGTCTGAATCTCACGTCCATCATGAAAAACGTTTTGTTTTTAGAGAATTTCCTCACAACGAACTAAGATCCCCACACTATACGCGTCTTCCGCAAGGTGCGTGTGCTGTGATTGTGTCGGACATCGGATCAAAAGTTTCGATACATCCAAATATCGAAATTTCGATACATCGTGTCGAACGTGGTTTGTTCTCAAGCCCCTGGCACTCCCCGTGTTTTGTTTTACTTTATAGGACTGGAGTCCCGTTTTGGGGACAAATTACTTAGAATTAGAGTGGTTTGTCCCCAAAACGGGACTGCAGTCTTAACAGGGTTAAGGAGATATGGAGCGAAAGCTTTAGTCTACGAAATCTCGATGTCGATCGTGTTGGTGAGAGGATCTACTTTATCGATGTCGTGTCGACCTCGGTTATCGTTCGATACCCGACACTACCACTGAAGCTAGCTGTGGTTCTTGAAACAGATAATCCCCCGACACAGGTCGGTCGCTCCCCCAAAAATGCCACAGTGTTGGGTGCATATCGACAAAATCATACTCGAAATGGCTATTCGTGTGATTGACTGTTTGACACAGTCCATAGGCCGGTCGCCCCGATGGCCTAGCAGTTAACCACAAAGAACCATAAGGTTGGAGTCAGGGGTTCGAGTCTCCGTACGTATGGGGATTTTAATTATCAAATGACACCAACTAAACTGCTGTCGAGAGCGCCTATTGTTATAGCGTGGGTAAGCACAATTCGACGAGAGCTAACGAGGGAAGAAGATGCTGAAGTCTTCTCGAGATAAAAAATATGCAAGGCACGTACCGTAGTGGGGAGGGAGGAGAAGGGTCTACTTAATGACCCCGGATCTGAGTTACGTATAAAGAGGGAGAGAGAACAGAAGGGCGAAGATAACAAATGGAATGGGGAAAACACACACACATAGACCACGGTTGCTGCACGTTTTGACAGGCAGCAAGTGAAAAAGGAGGAGCCTTGACTCGTTCTGAAAAGCAAACGAGACTGGTGCTACGGTAGTCCCTTATTTTCAGCGGATGAGAGCCACTCCGCCGAGTGACCACCGTCTTTCTTCGCGTTTTTCCAAGTATTAACGCTTTACGTTCTCGAGATATGCACCTCCATGGTATGCGTGCTACTCTGCGACAACAAAAGATTCCTGCGTCCAGTTTGGAGTGAGGTACAGGGTGGAGTAAACGTGGTAGTGAAAATCAGGCTGCCCCCCCTACCGTAGCACCAGTCACGACGCGGATGTCCATTCGTGTGTTTTCGTGGCAGAGTGGACGACCTGGAATGCAGGAACAAGGCGCAGCAGGATCGATTGGCGTCCACCAATGAGAAGGCGCACGACATCGATTTTTCAAAAAGTGAGTAAGAGCTACCTTGTAGTCTACATGGTGGTATATGCCGTAGACGGTTATCGATTCAGTAGCCCCTGTTAATTTTGAAGTATGGCGCACGTACGACACGCGTGCTACGATAGAGGTGGTACGTTTTAGCGAAAAACGGTTTCGGAATGATCGGTTTCCTCCTTAATCCGAAACCGTCGGACCTTCGTTATTGTGTTGCAACAGTTTTTATAGTATGCTTACTGTATTAGTAGGTCATGGGGTTGTTCGTCAGGTATCATAGCTCTTTTTGTTTACTTCAAAATCAGTGTTTAGACTACTGCAGGTATGGAGGCATGGAGCTCCTCAAGTGAGGAGCTCAGAAACCGTAGGATGCATTTCTATCGTAGAGTGCATGCGTCACGAGTTGTTTAGACGCGCAAGGGTGCCTTGCCTCGGCCGCTCGGTGCTTTCCGATACACGGATATCTCTCTGTAGAAACCATAGTAGTACAGAGCAATGCGGTGGATTGTTCAATTTGACGCCCATTATCTCTGGGTGCATGATCGTGTGATGTGCTACTTGTAGGAGAAAGATGCCTACGTTTGTTGCATATTGAAGTTCTACTCGCTTGTATTGCTATCTGAAAACGTCCTCCTTACCGAGTCCATCAACTCCGCCTTCCCCTTTGCACACCACCCATAGACGACGCGGGGAACTTCAGCCTCCATATCGTCTACAAAACCAAAACGACGACAATTCACCGGTACTACAGTATAGTATAGAGGTAAATGCGGCAAGGTTCYCCCGTACTCGCAGTAGGCAACGTGCGCTAAGAGGGAAAACGGTTCCGGTGGTATTCAACGCACACAGCATCAAGACCCCCAAAACTTCCTGTCGGCAGCATGGCGATCGCGACCAGCAAAACACCCGCTTGCGACAAGCCTACTCTCACAAGTTCGCGTCAGCTCGCCTGCTCCTGTAGCCTCCGGGATTGCATGATTTGCCCGATGTATAGGGAACCACTTATGCTAAAACAAAAGCAGCATTCGAGGCCTGACATGGCTCTACTCTGAAGTCTAACCTCCGTCTTCTGTGATGACCGGTTTGTTTTTGTGAGAGCCCTTGGGTGAGACGATTATATTTTCGAAAGTCTGGCAGCTTTATATTCCGAAGAGTAACCTCTGTCTCCTGTGTTGGCCGTTGTACTGGAGAGCACCTATGCGAGACGAGCAGCATCCAAAGCCTGGCATCCAAGACTCCAGAGCAGCAGATGGCGGCAGTGGCTGAGGCCATCGTCAGCATGGGCCACAACGTCAACCAGTTCTACAAGGATGTCAAGCACAGGTAGGCGTGATACGAAGTACCAGGTAGGCGTTTATGCGTTCATGCGTGGATGGCATGATTGGAACAAGCGCTACACACATTGCGACACGGCGAGTGGAATACTGATGATTCAGCTTTAAATAGTTACACCAAGGTGTCAAGAACAGGTATCATAGAAGGCCGAATGAGTGTACGTTCCTGTACCGTAAAATACTCAGCTTCATTAACAGAAGCAAAAACTACGCTGTGTCAGATAGAACGCGTAGAATACCCAAAGTGCTTTGGCAAAAGAGTTGCGGCTGCGCTGGTAACTATGCGCTAGACTCTGATTCGTCAGCCAGTGGAAGGTATGCTCGACGTTAAAACACGCTTGCACGTTTTCCTGGTCATTTGTTCCGCGACAGAACCACTCCACACACCCCTCCCACGTTTCGCCCGTGGTCGACATCTCTTCGAATTTCATTTTCGAGAGCCGCTTGCTAGGCGATACGTTGTTTTCGGTAAGAACGCTCTGGGCCTGCTTTGAGCATCGGTGGGATGTTCACTCAACCTCATTTTTCGTTAGTTTGTTAGTTTTCCGGCACTGTCGACCGTACCGAGCCCCCCCTCCCCGCGCCCCCACCCCTGCCTTCCTCGCGTGGCTAAAACCGTTGTCGCCTGTTCTAGTGGAAACCATTGTTTCTGCAGATGAGCAACCCCCCCGCGCCACCTCCCTCCCTCCCTCCCTCCCTCCCTCCCTCCTGCTAATGAGGAAATCGTGTCCCCCTGTTATTGTCGACACGCTGTTGCCTGCATAGACTCTCCCTCTCCCGCTTCCTCCCTTCTCCCCTCCCCCCCCCCTTCATTTCCTGACTGAAACCCCTCTCGCTTCTTCGTGTGGAAACCCTGTCGCCTGCAGAGAAGCAGTGCAGCACGCCACGGACAGCGCCCAGGATGAGGTAAGGGTGTAGAGCACCCGGATACATCCGCGCAAGATTGAAAACCCTCCACGAAGTAGACGTAGCCCCAAACTGTTTTTAGGAAGCGATGCGTTCAACCCACGATCCGCTCCTGCTGCTGCCACTGCTGTGTGGGGCCAGAGTCGACGCCTGCACGGAAGAAAAACGAAAGCAGAGTGTCGGGAATGAATGGCAACAAACTACTCTTCGCACATTTTGCGTGTTCGAGCGACTCCCCCCACGGTATACCATAAAGGGGTTGCAGTAAGTGTTTGCCTTTTGAGGAAAATATTGCGTGACCAGTTGGCCTCCTTAAGGGGGGATCTGCCGACTCGTGCTACGATAGGGGTAGCACGTTTCGGCAAAAAACGTTTTCTGGATGACGTTTTAAAGGATCGTTAACCCCAAACTTGGTCGGAATGCCACATTCGTTTTTGTTTTGCAATATGGGTCTGTGTTGCATACGCAAGTCATGGGATTGTTCAAAACGGGGTTTGGCTCTCATTTGTCTACAAAACAGAATCGGTTTTCCTGTGAGGTATGGAGTCCCTCAAGCGACCAGTCTCAGGACATTGCTGGTGCATGCCTTACAAGGCCAATGGCTCAAAAGGCTAATGGCTTATTGGGTAGCACCTCTGCCTTGTAGCATGTGTCTACCGGTTAGTGCGATGTTTTTACTTAAACTAGTTTGTTTTACTAGACTTCGTTCGTTTCGGGGCTAGAGTAGACCACAAAAATCACGTTCGTCGGGGTTCCGCGAACAAACTTCGTCGAAGTTGCGTTTCGGGCGTGAGATACTGGGCTCCTATACTATAATCAAGTGACCAACTCAGAAAATAAGGCACCATCCCTATAAGGTGGGTGGGGCATTGTTCGGTGTACCTCAAGCGTACCAAACGTGTCGTTGGGTTATACCTCAGGAGCTCCTATGTTGCCCTTGCGTCTACGAATATAACCCCCCCACCCTTGGTGCAAGCAATGCCTGCCTGGTTGGTGAAACCCTAACATGCTCCGTCCCGGCATTGCAGCGGTGCGAGGGTCTATGGTCATACGACTACGGCCGTGCGCGAAAATGAAGTACACACACCCCCTCGGCCAATTTTTTTTCGGTCATACGACTACGGCCGTGCATGATATGAGTACACCCCCTTTGGGCGACGACGACAAGCGTTGTGAAGAAAACACCTCGACCGAAAGTAGTGGGCGCTGGCAATACGCCCGTGGAATGCTCGTGCCCAGGCATACACAGCAGTAGCGAATTCGACCGCAAAGCATAAGGAGGCAGGGCTGGAAAATCGCTCACAAACCTGCTTTCTTGAAAAGCAACCAAAAACTGCTGAAACAATTGGGACGATTCAGGTCAACATATTAACATACTGGATTTAGTATGGTTATGCGGACGAATTCCACACTAATATTTTCACTTTATCGAACGATTTCGGTGCGCCTTGCCCAAGCAGCCATTGCTTCAACTGAAAACTCTAAAACACGTCCGAGAAAAAGTGGGGAGTCGATAGATTTCAAAATTGACAGGACAGACTTAACATAAAATAAGAGCATTTTTTATCTAATGAATAGTGCCCGGTATCCTGGTATCCTGTAGGATTCGTGCGTATCCTGTTGTCTGTATCCTGCGTCCCGGATCCTGCATCCTGCATCCTGTATACGATATCTTGTAATCTGTATCCGGTGTCCTCTACGTCGTGTATTTTGTACCTTGTCCCGTGATACCCTACATCATGTATCCTATATCCTTGTGCTACTACTGTATCCTGTATCCTGTACCCTTAATAGCTGTAACCTGTAAGTTTCAACGTTAGGCAAACGCGGCGGGATTGGTGCCGGTTGGCTGAAAGGGAATGTTTTTTCGCTGACTGTTGACCGGTACACCCATACGCATGGTGGTTTGATCGTTTGACCGAGTCGTTCGGTTCGGCAAGCATGCAAGCACAATTCGTCGCAGAGGCGCCTCAACCACAGTCTCTCTCGTGGCAGGCCAGGCACAAGGCGCCTTGCTCTTGGGGCTACACGCGTTGTGTCCGATAGGGCTCGCATGTTCAACGACAATCCATACGCTACGAGTATATAGCCGTTGGCCCGGAGGAGACAAAGAGATAACCACGGCACCCCGCCCCTGCCGCACCGAGAGCTACTCGAACACAACGAACAAACATGACTCATGATGAACCGGTGGAGCTATTGAGCGTCGAGCTGACGAGCTCCGGGCTGGAGAACACGTTGCAGCAGCTAGCGGACAGGTGGGGGTGAGATGAGCGTTGCCGGCGCAAGGCCCAACGAATATGTGTGGAAACATTACACGAGCAGGACACTGCTGTATTTAGGTTTGCAGTTACTGCTGTAGTTATTGTACCTGTGGGCTAACCGCATCGTTTGATATTGCTGATGCCCCTTTGGGACTTCAAGGGGGAGAGGTGTCCGAAGCGAGTGACGAATACACCGTCCGCTACACGGCGCCAGCATAAGGAGGCATGCGGCTGATAAATAGGGTGTGCACCGAGTTTTGTGGGGTGAATCGGAAATTTCCGACCCACGCACCGCATGATACGCCCCAGACATTGTAGTTTTGGTGGCTACACACCTGGATCACAACACATGTAAAAAATGTTCCAGGTAGTCAGCTGTGTGATCGTTATGCTTACTCGTAGGCATGTGTCTTGTTTGTACGGACTTCGTACTGTGTGCACCCAACGTAGAGATAGGATAAGTGGGATTGGACGTGGTAGAGGTGATGCTTGTCTATAATACAAGGAGACCTCCACACCGAGATATATCGAAATCGGTCCGGCATAAGAGAACCTCCGGCTTGATCTCTCATGACCCACGGAATGTACTGTGTCAAAACTGTGCCATGACCAAAATTATAGCACGACAAGGTGAATAACTTGACATTGCCAGAGTTTGACCGGCGGACCAGATAGTATTATCATAACTTGATAGTATCGTGGGCCGGAGTTATGGCCGAATATATACTGTGCATGTATGTATGTGCAATGTGCTACAGTACACCAAACTTACACGTACTTGTAGTATGGGCATGTTCGTAGCGCGAGCGCGCGCGGATGTGTGGAGTTAGAGTTTGGAGACGGCGACGGCGAGGTAAACGTTAGGGTCTGATCGTGACGCTAACCGTGATAACCGAGGGCACTGCTTAAACTGCCTTGAGGACACACACTCCTTCAAAAACTGTCGCCATTCGTTTCTTAACGCGAGCAGACTTTTAAACCCTAACCTTGGTAGCACTTCGGTGTGGTAAGCCGCGTCCTGCAGTGCTACTCGTATAGTTTTGGCAGGCAGGCTACTGCGGGCAGCTGTTCGACGTGACGGGTGCTTCCAGTAACGAACGCACCGGGATACCGGAACTGCAGTGGTACTGCTGCCATGAGAAAAAACAAGAGGGGACTGTGAAGGGTGTACTGTTCAATGATGTGGCCGCGGTTTGACCCCTCCCACGTGCACGTGCACAGCCAATGGCATTTTGGTGGCAGTGCCCATGGGCTTCCATTAGCTGCCATGGGGTTTCATAGAGTACCTGGCAGCCTTTGCCACATCGGCACATCGAATGGAAAGCCAAAGTTGGATAGGCGAGGCAAGCCTGTGAAGCCGCTAACGGCATAGATGATCCCGTTACACTGCAGCCGTTACTGCAGTACACCTGTAAGCATGCCAGTAGACTCTACGATAGAGGTGTGTGTTTCCCATTTACAGCAACCTCGGTTAGCCGCGGGTTCAAGCTGTGACTCATTAGTGGCTTATACGGAAGGCCCAAAAATGAAAATGGTTGTGTTGGTCGGAAACGATTGGGAAGTGTATTCCCACTTCTGCAGGCCGCATATTCATAGCGCGTGCAGGGTACTGCAGTTATAAGACTTACATTGGGCAGGAAATTTCTCAATATTTTACCAGTACGACTAACCCAACGGACTAATGCCTTAACAACATTGCGTCGTCGGCAAGACATGGGTTGCAGTAGTGGTCGTGAGTCTGAATCTCACGTCCATCATGAAAAACGTTTTGTTTTTAGAGAATTTCCTCACAACGAACTAAGATCCCCACACTATACGCGTCTTCCGCAAGTTGCGTGTGCTGTGATTGTGTCGGACATCGGATCAAAAGTTTCGATACATCCAAATATCGAACTTTCGATACATCGTGTCGAACGTGTTTTGTTCTCAAGCCCCTGGCACTCCCCGTGTTTTGTTTTACTTTATGGAGATATGGAGCGAAAGCTTCAGTCTATGAAATCTCGAGGTCGATCGTGTTGGTGAGAGGATCTACTGCATCGATGTCGTGTAGGCCTCGGTTATCGTTCGATACCCGACACTACTACTGTAGCTAGCTGTGATTCTTGAAACAGATAATCCCCCGACACAGGTCGATCGCTCCCCCAAAAATGCCACGGTATGGGTGCATATCGACAAAATCAGACTCGAAATGGCTATTCGTGTGGTTGACTTTTTGACACAGTCCATAAGCCGGTCGCTCCGGTGGTCTAGCAGTTAACCACCAAGAACTATAAGGTTGGAGTCAGGGGTTCGATTCTCCGTACGTATGGGGATTTTAATTATCAAATGACACCAGCTGCTGTCGAGGGCGCCTATTATTATAGCGTTGGTAAGCACAATTCGACGAGAGCTAACGAGGGAAGAAGAGGCTGGGATCTTTTCGCGATAGAAGTGCAAGGCACGTACCGTAGTGGGGAGAGAGGAGAAGGGTCTACTTAATGACCCCGGATCTGAGTTACGTCGAAAGAGGGAGAGAGAATAAAAGGGCGAATATAACAAATGGAATGGGGAAAACACACACACACATAGACCAGGGTTGCTGCACGTTTTGACAGGCAGCAAGTGAAAAAGGAGGAGCCTTGGCTCGTTCTGAAAAGCTAACGACGCGGATGTTCATTCGTGTGTTTTCGTGGCAGAGTGGACGACCTGGAATGCAGGAACAAGGCGCAGCAGGATCGATTGGCGTCCACCAATGAGAAGGTGCCCGACATCGATTTTTCAAAAAGTGAGTCAGAGCTACCTTGTAGTCTACACGGTGGTATATGCCGTAGACGGCTATCGATTCAGCAGCCGCGGTAAAACATTTGAAGTTTCGCGCTAAGATAGAGGTAGTACGTTTTAGCGAAAAACGGTTTCGGAATGATCGGTTTCCTCCTTAACCCGAAACCGTCGGACCTTCGTTATTGTGTTGCAACAGGTTTGATAGTATGCTTACTTAGCTCATGGGGCTGTTCGTCGGGTATCATAGCCCTTTTTTTGTTTACTTCAAAATCAGTGTTTAGACTACTGCAGGTATGGAGGCATGGAGCTCCTCAAGTGAGGAGCTCAGAAACAGTAGGATGCATATCTATCGTAGAAATGCATGCGTCACGAGTTGTTTAGACGCGCAAAGGTGCCTTGCCTTGGCCGCTCGGTGCTTTCCGATACACGGGTATCTCTCTGTAGAAACCATAGTAGTACAGAGCAATGCGGTGGACTGTTCAATTTGACGCCCATTATCTCTGGGTGCATGAACGTGTGATGTGCTACTTGTAGGAGAAAGATGCCTACGAGTGTTGCACATTGAAGTTCTGCTCACAGCTTGTAGTGCTATCTGACAACGTCCTCCTTACCGAGTCCGTCAACTCCGCCTTCCCCTTTGCCCACCACCCATAGACGACGCGGGGAACTTCAGCCTCCATATCGTCTACAAACCCAAAACAACGACAATTCACCGGTACTACAGTATAGTATAGAGGTAAATGCGGCAAGGTTCCCCCGTACTCGCAGTAGGCAACGTGCGCTAAGAGGGAAAACGGTTCCGGTGGTATTCAACGCACGGAGCATCAAGCCCCCCAAAACTTCCTGTCGGCAGCATGGCGATCGCGACCAGCTAAACACCCGCTTGCGTCAAGCCTAATCTCACACGTTCGCGTCAGCTCGCCTGCTCCTGTAGCCTCCGGGATTGCGTGATTTGCCCTATGTATAGGGAACCACTTATGCTAAAACAAAAGCAGCATTCGAGGCCTGACATGGCTCTACTCTGAAGTATAACCTCCGTCTTCTGTGATGACCGGTTTGTTTTTGTGAGAGCCCTTGGGTGAGACGATTATATTTTCGAAAGTCTGGCAGCTTAATATTCCGAAGAGTAACCTCTGTCTCCTGTGTTGGCCGTTGTACTGGAGAGCACCTATGCGAGACGAGCAGCATCCAAAGCCTGGCTTCCAAGACTCCAGAGCAGCAGATGGCGGCAGTGGCTGAGGCCATCGTCAGCATGGGCCACAACGTCAACCAGTTCTACAAGGATGTCAAGCACAGGTAGGCGTGATACGAAGTACCAGGTAGGCGTTTATGCGTTCATGCGTGGATGGCATGATTGGAACAAGCGCTACACACATTGCGACACGGCGAGTGGAATACTGATGATTCAGCTTTAAATAGTTACACCAAGGTGTCAAGAACAGGTATCATAGAAGGCCGAATGAGTGTACGTTCCTGTACCGTACAATACTCAGCTTCATTGGCAGAAGCATAAACTACGCTGTGTCAGATAGAACGCGTAGAATACCCAAAGTGTTTTGGCAAAAGAGTTGCGGCTGCGCTGGTAACTATGCGCTAGACTCTGATTCGTCAGCCAGTGGAAGGTATGCTCGACGTTAAAACACGCTTGCACGTTTTCCTGGTCATTTGTACCGCGACAGAACCACTCCACACACCCCTCCCACGTTTCGCCCGTGGTCGACATCTCTTCGACTTTCATTTTCGAGACCCGCTTACTAGGAGATACGTTGTTTTCGGTAGGAACGCTCTGGGCCTGCTTTGAGCATCGGTGGAATGTTCACTCAAGCTCATTTTTCGTTAGTTTGTCAGTTTTCCGGCACTGTCGACCGTACCGAGCCCCCCCTCCCCGCGCCCCCACCCCTGCCTTCCTCGCGTGGCTAAAACCGTTGTCGCCTGTTCTAGTGGAAACCATTGTTTCTGCAGATGAGCAACCCCCCCGCGCCACCTCCCTCCCTCCCTCCCTCCCTCCCTCCCTCCTGCTAATGAGGAAATCGTGTCCCCCTGTTATTGTCGACACGCTGTTGCCTGCATAGACTCTCCCTCTCCCGCTTCCTCCCTTCTCCCCTCCCCCCCCCCTTCATTTCCTGACTGAAACCCCTCTCGCCTCTTCGTGTGGAAACCCTGTCGCCTGCAGAGAAGCAGTGCAGCACGCCACGGACAGCGCCCAGGATGAGGTAAGGGTGTAGAGCACCCGGATACATCCGCGCAAGATTGAAAACCCTCGACGAAGTAGACGTAGCCCCAAACTGTTTTTAGGAAGCGATGCGTTCAACCCACGATCCGCTCCTGCTGCTGCCACTGCTGTGTGGGGCCAGAGTCGACGCCTGAACGGAAGAAAAACGAAAGCAGAGTGTCGGGAATGAATGGCAACAAACTACTCTTCGCACATTTTGCGTGTTCGAGCGACTCCCCCCACGGTATACCATAAAGGGGTTGCAGTAAGTGTTTGCCTTTTGAGGAAAATATTGCGTGACCAGTTGACCTCCTTAAGGGGGGATCTGCCGACTCGTGCTACGTTAGGGGTAGCACGTTTCGGCAAAAAACGTTTTCTGGATGGCGTTTTGAAGGACCCTTGACCCCAAACTTGGTCGGAATGCCACATTCGTTTTTGCTTAGCAATATGAGTTTGTGTTGCATACGCAAGTCATGGGATTGTTCAAAACGGGGTTTGGCTCTCAGTTTTCTACAAACAGAATCGGTTTTCCTGTGAGGTATGGAGTCCCTCAAGCGACCACTCTCAGGACATTGCTGGTGCATGCCTTATAAGGCCGATGGCTCAAAAGACTAATGGCTTATTGGGTAGCACCTCTGCCTTGTAGCATGTGTCTACCGGTTAGTGCGATGTTTTTACTTAAACTACTGTAGTTTGTTTTACTAGACTTCGTTCGTTTCGGGGCTAGAGTAGACCACAAAAATCACGTTCGTCGGGGTTCCGCGAACAAACTTCGTCGAAGTTGCGCTTCGGGCGTGAGATACTGGGCTCCTATACTATAATCAAGTGACCAACTCAGAAAATAAGGCACCATCCCTATAAGGTGGGTGGGGCATTGTTCGGTGTACCTCAAGCGTACCAAACGTGTCGTTGGGTTATACCTCAGGAGCTCCTATGTTGCCCTTGCGTCTACGAATATAACCCCCCCACCCTTGGTAAAAGCAATGCCTGCCTGGTTGGTGAAACCCTAACGTGCTCCGTCCCGGCTTTGCAGCGGTGCGAGGGTCTACGGTCATACGACTACGGCCGTGCACGAAGATGAAGTACACACACCCCCTCGGCCAATTTGTCTATGGTCATACGACTACGGCCGTGCATGATATGAGTACACCCCCTTTGGGCGACGACGACAAGCGTTGTGAAGAAAACACCTCGACCGAAAGTAGTGGGCGTTGGCAATACGCCCGTGGAATGCTCGTGCCCAGGCATACACAGCAGTAGCGAATTCGACCGCAAAGCATAAGCAGGCAGGGCTGGAAAATATATTGGGTGGTATGGAGTATACATGGCGTTACCCACTAGGTTGGATGAAATGTCACCACAAAACGAAGTCAAGATATTATTGAACAAAGGGTACAGTTGAACTACGAGGTGTGTACTGGGGTTCAAATCCTGGGAATAGCAGCTCGCCACCTAAGAAGCGATGGGCCTAAATTTAGAAAATAGGAGAAGCCCTCCACCGTGACATGGAGACGTAGTACGGCAAATGGCAAGTGGTAACTCGTACCTGGTAGTGTGTCAAAATGTATCCTGATTGATGTCGTTGTAGTTTTTGAAAGCTAGATATTGCTCGGTGAACTCGGGCGATATTATCGTCGTTTATTGTCGCGTTCGTTTGTCGTCTAATGTTTTATCGAGGTTACGGGTTTGCCTTCTCGTACCCCTTTGATCCCATAATCCTCAAAGTTCAAGATGTTGATTAAGCAATTCCGTGTTTGCGCATTAAGCCATTCCTGTGCCCAAACCATAAAAAGGCATGTGATTTAATGCGTGCATGTCGGCGTTCGTGGCGCGTTTCGTTCGTCTGTCGCCTACACAGCTCATGCACATGGAACTGGATCGAATCAGCCGGGAGCTGCTAGCCAAGTTCACCCACAAGGACGCGCTGAGCATGAGAAAGGTGTGTGGCAGTCGGAGCACGCCGTTGGGGTTAACCCATTCAGAACTGGAAACATGACCCCCCACTAATTCCAAGTAGTTTGTCCCCAAATGCGTGGGACCAGTTATCAAGGGGTTAACGGCGTTCGTGTTCGACTTGAAGGCCTTTTTGCAGCGGAGCGGGGGGCGGTGGGCGAGATTTATTTTCCTGTTTTATCTGCAGAACAATATCGTGGAGATGAAGCGCATGCGAAAGAGGTGGCAGGTTTTCCCTGATTAACGGTGTTCGATGCAACGTAATGGCCTTATTTCCGCGGGGGGGGGGGGGGGGTGTTACCGGCTCATTGTCTTGAGGACATCGTTGTGGAGAAGAAGAGTACCAGCATGCGGGAGGAGATGCCTCCTTTGTAAAACGTGTTGGATTTTAGATTTTACGAACTAAAGGCGTTATTATTTCCGCGTGGGGGCGGGGTTAACTAGTTGGTTTCCCCTCTTGCAGGCGATTACCGTGGAGATGAAGAGCATGCGGGAGGAGATGGAACAGGCCTTCGAAGGAAGGCTGAGCTTAGTGGACGAAAAGGTGAAAAGCCTGGTCATCTTCAACGACATTTCACTTTTTATAGAGGGTGACTAAGTGAACGAATAACGTAAATGAATAAGTGGCGAAATCGGGCGGCGGGCACGAGGCAGCCCGGCCCTCTGCGGTAGCACAGGGCCGCTAATTTACTGGGACGCGGGCTATAATACGATAGAGGTATACCGGTATACCTTATTTTGAATGACGGGTCTCCTTACCTTAACCCAAAATCGTCAGAATATTCGAATATTCCATCCTTTTGTTGCAAAACGGTTTTCGTTGTATACTTCGTCCATGGGAATGTTCTTTGTTTTGCAGCACTATTATTGTTTTCCTCCAAAACCAGTTTTTGGGACTTATTAACGATTCAGTAACGACTTAGTAATAGTATGGAGCTCCTCAAGTGAGACGCCTCATGGCACATCCACGCGTGCTATACACGCTAGAGGTAATGCTGTACCTTTTTGGGGCTGAAACGGTTCCTGGATGACGGCTCCTTAGCCCAGACTCGTCGAAATGGTGTCATTCTTGTGATGCAGAATAATCAATTGTATACGTTAGACGCGTGCTACGGTAGTATGCCATGGGGGTGGTAATCGGGTAGGTACACTTCTCGTTTCCTCCAAAATCTAGCAATATCAGTTTCTTGGGTGACTTACTGGTAGTATCTGAGGCGTGCTGCGACAGAGGTACTGTACCTTTCTTTGGCTGAAGTGTCCTCGGAATGATGATGAATGATGATGATGGCTCCGTAGCCCAAACTCGTCGTGTTGCAATATTGAGCATTGTGCATTGTACAGTTAGGCCATACCTGGTAGTATTGGTAATCGGGTGTCATAGCACTTTTAGTTTCTTCCAAAAAAAGGTTTTGGGTGAAGCATAGAGCTCCTCAATAAGCCACCACCCTCAGAAGGCAGAAATGGTGCACCTGCATACAGTACCTTCACCGTACCATGCGTCCACCTCTACCGCACCATGCGTGTGCGACGCATGCCACCTTAAGGTACTGTATACAGGTGCACCATTTTTGCCTTCTTCTGAGGGGAGTCATTTGAGGAGCGCTGTACTAATAGTAAGTAAACAAAAAACTGAATTTGGAGGAAAGTAAAAGTGTTATACGTATACATACCCGATGAACAGTACCATGGCCTAATAAGCACACGATAATCATATAGTGAACAACATCGCAACCCAAGAATCAAAGTCCGACGATTTGGGGCTAAGGATTAAGGGATATCACATAGCCCGATTTTTCTGACAACATTTAAGCCAAAACAACGGTACCGTACCTCTATCGTATACTTTTATACACCACGCGCTGTGCGTCTTCTTTCCGGGATGAGGTGTACGCCACGTGTGAGCTGCGCGAGCACTGGCCAAACTGCTCCAAATGCGCTCACATCGTAAAAGACGACCGGTGAGGCGGTACGTACTACTCTCTAACGTTTCGGTTTCGTTAGACGAATTCTGAAAGGGAAACTGTCCTCTGCCTGAAGAGGTTGCGTGTGAAGGACCGCAGACGTCCGCCAGATTCACCCACCAGTCGACACTATGATACGAGACTGTTTTCTCTATATTGCAGCTTTTGGCCCCCCGTTGCATGATACCATGCTCTGACCACCCCATATCGAAGAAAAGCAGCAGAAGGAAGACCGCGCGTTGGTTTCGGGCATCTAAAAAAATCGTTTTAGTCTTGTCTTATCTTGTCTCTTGTGCTGTGGTCGGTTCATGAGTATTGCATTTCGTCCGATACGATGAATCCTTGTCTTGTACTGTGACCGGGTCATGAATATTGCATTTCGTCTGATACGATTAGTCCTTGCCTTGTTCTGTGGTCGGTTCATGAGTATTGCATTCGTCTGGTACGATTAGTACTCGACCAAAATCTGGCAACTTCATATTACTGGCGTGTGTTTCTCGCAGCTGCCTCTACGGTCAGGAATAGACAATAGTACATAGTAGTCGGTGGTGAATTAAAGCATCCCAACGATGATGGTGTATTTCAGTACTACAGTACTGTAGTGGTGCGAACAATTAGCGAAATGTCCAGCTGAACATCGATCGAATCGGTCGACCTCACGGCTGACAAACAATGACATAACAATGACATGAGGGTGTGACCAACAATGAGATGATGGTACTGATGTACATTACATGTTGGAAACATCGTTTCACGCTTTTACCTTTCGTGGTTTATAATTTTTGTCATTTCATCGGATTTTTTGTTGTTGGCACTCGCGCTGCGAATTGTCGGATGGTAGAAGAAAATAATGATAATACCTACACTTAACAATTAATTTCCAATTCTCGCGTGACCACGCCAGCGTCTGCATCGACGAAATAACACATACATGCATGATAGCTGGAAGACAAGATGAGACAGAACAGGTGCTTTCAATAAACAACTGAGGGAGAGGACCAGGGTTACCACGACAAACAGTAAACATCCGAACCGCTCAACAAACGGCGCAGGTGTCAGAGCAATTGTTGCGAGTCATGGACCAGGTCCGAATCATCAAGGAGTCCACCCAGGCGACGAACGGGCTGCTGATGGACAGGATAGAGGACGCGTTTTCGGACATACAGCGGTGAGATATTCTAAATCAACTTCGCACTGAATCAAAACACAAGAGGTGCATGCAGGTGAGCATGTGAGCATGTGAGTAAAGGATACCCTATAATAGTGTGGGGAAACGGTCGACGACGCGACAGAGGCATTTTCATAAGTGGGGGGTTTCCTATAGAGCTGAGGGTAGTTCTTCCTGTTGGGCAGGTGTTTGGGGATGTGTCTTTATCCACCCAGTGGAAAGGTGACCTGCCAAGAATCACCCCCCCCCCACGCGTACTCGTACTACACCTACCTATCATATACTCTCCGCGTGGTGGTGCAGTATCAGCCAGACCGAGTCGGAGTATCAGGTAGTTGTTTTTGGAACGCGGCCGAGTTCTGGAGTACGACGCCACACCATCGACAGATTGCTCTACCACTACGTTCGCTGTATGTTACACTGCTTCTTTGGAGACAGTCATAAGGGTGGAAATATACTTATGGGAGTACTCTGCAACTGCCTCGTGGGTGGCGTACCATAAACACTACGTGATGCGACCATTCCCCTTATGCGTAGTAAAGGTTCTCCCACCCGCACAAATGATCTAACTCGACCGCCAGCGGTGACTTACGGCAGAGGGGGGGGTATGATGGCATCATTTTCACTACGACGTACCGCGTGTACGCCTCTCAAACATTGACGATAAAACAATTTTGTCGTCGCAGAGTCGTCAAGAATATGATGGCAGTGGCTATCGCGAAAACATAAGCTCTTCAACACTCAAGACTACCAAGATATGTTGTGGTCCCTCCACCGAGTGGCTCTCGTCGGCTGAAAGTGTAGGGCACAAAACTTATAAAAAGCGACCCCCCTGCCCTAGCCTTAACCCATTAATAACTAAAAAACGTATCCCACGCTAATTCCAAGTAGGTTGTTCCCAAATGCGTGGAACCAGTCACAACTGGCCTTAAAAGGCATGTGCCTTATTGGGTAGTTGGTGCCTCAGTCGAGGAGTATACTAAACGTAAGTCACAACCACTGTTTCGGCCCAAACAAGATATGGTACCCCTATCGCAAGGGTACATCTCAACTTTCTGATACTCTCCACATGAGGAACTAACCAAAACTCTGACCTACCGTGGCACTATAATGCCAACGTTAAGGAAACCTCGGGATAGATCATTTCGACGGGGGGGGGGGGGTACGCATATCATGCATGGCCGTACAGTAGTCGTATAACTACAGGCCCTCGAATCCCTACAATGCCGGGACGGAGCACGTCGGGTTCTCAGTTTTCACCGACCAGGCAGGCATTGCCTGGGGGTTTCCCCTCTCCTCCCATCACAGCATGCCGCTGGACGACGTACGTACTGCCTGTTTTGTTTGCGTTGGTGTTTTTGCGGTTCCTGCTCTGTTTGTACGAAAACGGCGACACCGGGGGGGGGGGGGGGGGCAAGATGCGGGTAGTAACTACGGTTCGTTTCTCGAAATAGATCCTTTCAAAAGAGAGGGTCCCCGCCGTATATACCGCCTCCGCCGTAGCATGCCTTTAACAACGCCTCCACTGGCTTCGAAAACCTAGGTTACCCTCCCTATTCACAACAGATATCTACTGTAGTATGGCCTGTTTTGGAGACTTGCGTATATCCGTTGCGACTGCTGCTACGGCGGAGGGGGGGGAGGGTATGATGTCATTATCTTATCTACCGAGTTTTGGCCACTCGGGCGAGTGGCTTATTTTACACCTCGCGCACAATTGGACATGTGAACACATTTTAGTTGGCGTAGAGAGAGCGAAAAACGGACAAACTCATGGCGGTAAATCCTGCGGTAACGAAAGGCGTAAAAGCTTTAGACAGCAAAGCAATATGTGGTGGTCATTCGGCCGAGCATATCTGGGGCGCTGAAAACAGAGGACCAAAATGCAGCCCCCTTGCCGTCACATACCTTTGTTTAGGGTATACCTTTATTTGGCTGAAATGGTTTCTGAATGATCGGGCTCCTTAACCTAAAATCGTCGAAATTTCCTTAATTCTTGTGTTGAAATATTTTTGTCATTGTTCGCTTAGTCCATGGGATTGCCCATAATAGGGCATATAGCACTTTGGTTTTCCTCCAAAATCGGCGTTTTGGTGGGGGTATAGAGCGCCCCAAGTGACCTCCCTCAGAAGGCAAAACCTTATTAACATGGTGCACCTCTACCGTAGCATGAGCCTTTCTTTGCCTTAACAGACCCTTGATAATGCTGCCTGTTTTGGACACGTTCGTGGGAAACTGGATTACCCCTCTCTGTCCGTACCGTAGCATATGCCGCTGAGCTACGCCAGTACCTAGAAACCCCTCCTTCTATCACAACGGATATCTACTATTATCAACGGATATCTACTACCAGTACTATTATTGCCTGTTACGGGACACCATAGTAAACACTAGTTAACAGGACCAAATATTGTTAGTAAAAACAGGTAAATGGATAGGATTTTGTGTGTACCGTAGGTCTTATTTACTAGTGTTTACTATGGCATCATTAGCCCACCCCGTAATACGTATACCCGTTGCCTTGACAGGACGACCCTTTTTACTGCCTGTTTTGGACACTTAGTTGGGTACCTGCTTTGTTTGCGCCTTGTTTTATCCCTGACCCTGCCTGACCCGTTCCGACGGAAACGGGCGACAGCGCGGGCGAGGACGTGGACGACAAGATCCGGGTGATCACCACTCTGCTCGGGGTAGACCTGTCAGAAGGACAGGGCCCGCCGCCTTCCTTCCAGGAGATTGCCAACAGTGTCGCGGACCTCCGGAGAGAGGCGGAAGGGTTTCGGGAGGAGGTAGACACGCAGTCGGTGAGCCAACCGATGCCTCATCCGTCGCAGGGAATCGTTTTCATGGATCGGGCAGATGGCCAGTCCTCCGTTCATGATAAGCAGAGGCCTGCCACGATAGAGGGGGTATACTAACTATAGCACGTTTTTGCCTTACGAGGCAAATATTTCCGACTGGCTTATTATTAGGCTCCTTAACCCAATATCGTTGGAACCTCATTACTTTAACAACTGTTTTTTTTACATTATTTGGATTCCTTTTGGCATCTGACAGTGTGCAGCTCTTATTTCTTATTTCAGTCATACCATTCACATATACTCATAAATTATACCTGAATACTTGCCAAACTTATACCAATACTACAGTCCCCCTTATGAATGGCTTTACCGGCTCCTCGTCGACGTTTCACCAGTCAAATGTTAAAGGGTAACATGTCCTTGTGCCTTTCAATCAAAGCTATATTATGCCTGATATAGGTTTGATTATATATATGTTTATCGAGTTGCGCTTTTCGTTTTTTCCATAAGCAGGCATATGCTACTATAGAGGTACGCCTACAATTTTCTGAAGATCCTCTGTTGAAAATATATTTGCTCTTAGACAACGGTTGGCACTAATTCGCCGTTTTGGGATGTTGTACAAGATCCGTGTCATACCAGTACCGCCCAGCAAGACAAGTGCTCCAAGAGCTGTGGCATATGCAAATCTCATCCGGCAGACAAGATCTACGCAGATGGTGTAGGCAGGATATATAAATCAGAGACACTTTTTCCCCGGACGATCTTGACCCCGAATGGGAGATCTAGGGAACTGGTATATCCTATGTGTGTGATGCTTCATTGCGAGCTCGTTAAACATAACTCACTATTACAAAAGACCACAGTAAACACTAGTAAATAGGACCAAATATTGTTAGTATAAATAGGAAAAACTATAGGTTTTTGTGTATACCGTAGGTCCTATTTACTAGTGTTTACTGTGGTCTTCCGTATTAGGTGGGGTTCGGGGCTCTGCGCCCATTAGCGATTTACTTCAATTATATATATACACACACACTGCAGGCGAACGCATATTATGACCACACAGTCAACCGGACACGCACTGTAGGCAAACTAAACACCGCGCGTCGCTGTAAAGGTTCACGCTACTGCTACACCGTGTCCTACTGGGTATAGCCCACTCCCCCATCGACCGACAGACCCACCCACCCACCCACCCACCCACCTACTCACCCACTCACCCATCCACCCATCCACCTATCTACACACTCAACCACTCCACTCCCAATACTGCGCACGTAAACCACTTCTTACGGCGCATCCTGCTGAGGCAGCACCTCCTCCTCCTACACGCGCCTGGCCTGTGTGTCCGAAACCTGCGCTACCCTTACTCCAGGAAGTAACCGAGCAGCTGTCTGAGAAGCTGGAGGAGCTCCAGGGAGCAATCGACCACCAAGTGGAAACCCTCACGGAGACTCTGAGAGGACAAGTCGGAGAGGGAGTGACAAAGGTGAGTGTCACGTATGTATGTCGTTATGTAAGGTTGGGTACCACCATGGGGTTGTAACCAGTTGGGGCCTGGCCTTGAAAGGACAAAGGTGTGTGTCACGTATGTATATCGTTAGGTAATGATGTGTACCACCATGTGGTTGTGACCAGTTGAGGCCTGGCGCTGAAAGGGCAAGAAAGTGTGTGTGTGTGTTACTTCAACAGCACAGAAGCCGGCGTCTACCCCTCAAAACGCAAGTCAGCGAGGGGCAGGCAAAGTTTTGTACTGAAGAGTAGACGCATGTCATGGCAGGAGTCCACCTATGCACGAGTACTGCTTCCGAGACTCTTCACTTGGATTATAGTATAGAAAATAGATACGGTTCGTAAGTCACCCACACATTGACCATGAGAAAAGAATGAAAGTTCAACCCGATCGAGATTAGCAACCCAACACAACACAACACAACCAAACACAACACAACACAACACAACACAACACAACCAAACCCAAGCCAAGCCAAGCCGCGTGCGGTGTTACGGCGTTGATGCAACAGATGATATCTGAGCTGGAGGCGAGCTTGAGGGCCGTAGAGAGTAAGGTGAGCCGAACCGGGGGCGGTCAATTGTTTGCGCCAATCCAAACGAGCGGAAAGAGCGCGGAATGATACGTACGATTTGTGACGAAGGCGTGATATAGGGGATAGGGGATACAGAGTACCAGTTTGTCGCTCACGTACTGGTTGCGACTGACGGAGTTTCCCAAAAAGGTGATTGCGATAAAAAGCGTCTTTCATTTGTTGACCTGCTTCAGCCCAGGGCCTTGTTGGTCGGGTTGCATGCATTCCATCCACTCTCAAAACCAGATTGTCAGGTGAGACCTTTGTAGATTTCAAGGCTCGATCCGAGCGACGTACGAAGTGAGGAGATGCCCATCTCATTTGGATCGAACGCTTACCCATACATGGTGGTGCGTTTATGGGGATGTACAGGATATCTATGCAAGATCTGTGTAAAGCAGATCCAAGCCAGGAAGCATGCCATAGGCCACCATGCTCCCACCCGGCAAAGTGAGCTAGATCATACGGATTATACGGGTCATGCAGATCATGCAGATCATACACATAACACAGATCATATAGATCATACAGATCAGGGATATGTTAGCCCTGAAATATCTAGATCATGAAAATAGGAATCGATTGTCTGTCCGAGTTTGAAATTTTCACAAAACACAAGCGGTTGCTGGATGAGCTAATATTATTACAAAGCTCTTCGTGCGAGTCACCCGCCAGAGCTTCGTAGGGGTGATCTGCCGCAGGCCGCAGGTGTTTGCCAGAGAAGAGAGGGGAGAAGTGATGTGACCCCCCTCCCTAACATGAAAGTGAACAAGTTAAAATTTGGAAACCTAGACAGGTGGAAATGTTTAGATAGAGGTTTGATGTTTCTGATGTTTGATGCTTGACGATTAATGTTGGGTGCTCGATGCTTGTTTGACGGCTGATGATGTTGATGCTTGATGTTGATGCATGATGTTTGATGTTTGATGTTTGGCATTCGACATTTGGTGTCGATACTTGTGTAGTATGTCGTTTGATGTTGAGTTGATGTTTGATGCTTGGTTTTTGGTGTTTGATGTGCTCGATATTGAGTTTGATGTTTGATGGTCCACCCCAACTATTGTTTGACGTTACATGTTGACGTTCGATGTCTGATGCGTTTGACGTTTGACGTCTGATGTTTGATGTTTGAACTTTGGTGTTTGAACTTTAAGGTTCGATGTCTGATTGACGTTTGACGTCTGATGTTTGACGTTTGAAGTTTGATGTTTGAACTTTAATGTTCGATGTTCGATGTTGTGTGTTTGGCATTTAATGTTAGGTATTTATTGTTTGGCGTTTTTGCGCGTCTTACATGGTTGGCGGTTGCTCAGTTATGACCCTCGTTTCGGATGCTCTCCTTCGACAAGGTGGACGGAGAGATGGCTGACCTGCTGCAGGACTGCTCCCAAAAACTGGGCGCGTTGACAGAAGAAATACAGGAGAAGGAGACTTCTACTGAAGGTACGGGCAATACAATATACCTGGTACGGTTTACTGTCATTTGAATGTACCGTCATTTGAAGGTACCACGATTTGAAGGTACCTCCACTACGTCATTTCGAAAGTACTGCCATAAAAAGGTACCGCCATGTGAAGGTACCTCCACTACGTCATTTTGAAAGTACTGCCATGAAAAGGTACCGCCATTAGGAAGGTACCGTCATTTGAAGGTGCCACCAATAATAGAAGGTACCATCAATACAAGGTACCAACATCCTTTCGCCCGCGAAAGTACTAAACACTAAACACACATGGGTAGCTAACATTATCTTGTTGCATTATCCGCGCTGGTGCCACCTGGTACGTATATATATACCATCGATTGGATGAGACGGGTTGGGTTAGTGGGGGTGCATGGGGTGCATGGGACCTCGCCCGACATAGACCTCTAAGCTGAGCGCGAAACCTACGTAGTACTATTGTCTACCTGGGAGTACCTGGTATTTGGGATTTGTAGTTGTTGCGTCATTTGCGCTACCGCCCCACCGACAATTCGATGTAGTAGTAGTTGTTCGGTTGGGTGAGGTCTCCTACCGTCAAGCTGGGCGCGAAACCTACGTAATACTATACCTGGTAGTTTCTGGAAAATCATTGGTATGCTATTAGCGCTGCCGCCGAACATTCGATGTCATTGTTGGATTGGATGAGGCCCCCTGCCCCGGAACAGCGCGGGGGGCGGTGTACTTCGTTTTCATGCATGGCCGTAGTCGTATGACCATAGACGCTCGCATCTCTACAATGCCGGGACGGAGCATGTCGGGTTATCACCGACCACGCAGACATTGCTAGCACCAAGCGCGAAGCGCCGTGAGGTGTTCAGCGAGTCGCATGGAGGGCGAGCTGCATCCTGCTAAGAACCGCCTCTGAGGCGGACTTGCATATGGACGACAGCCTCGAACGAATTGATTTCATTTCTGGTGTGGCCACATCCAGAGGCAACAATGGGTATTACTATGTATCTGCCGGGGGGGTTAGCTCGGGAATAGTTCCCGGGCTAGAAACGATGGGTGAAAATAAAAGCGATCATGTCATTTTTAGGGGACGGTATGGAGCATGCAGCTTGGCGGTTTAGGAACGCACGGTAGTCCTTCGGGCGTGATCGGTTTACCGCAAGGGAGTAAAGTATACAAAACTCGCTGTTCAGCGCAAACAAACCCGATCGAGAGGGTCAATTTTACGTATTTTTGTTCCCGCTGCTCAGAGTCACTCGGCAGAGGAGCTACCCTTTTGTTTTTTCAAGATGGTTGGTGCCTCGATATCCACTGCACCGACAAAATGTCTTCAAGCCGTATATCTACTGTAGTGAGGTTCGGAGCCGCTCGCCCGAGTGACCTCAACGTGGTAGTTGAAATGATGACATCACGCCCCCCCCCCCTTCATCGAAGCTGCCAAGTCCGCCTCACAAGCGGTTCTCAGTATGATGCAGCTCACCCTCCATGCGACTCGCCGAACACCTCACGGCGCTTCGCGCTTGGTGCTATTAATAGTAATGTCTGCCCGTTCGGTGAAAGCCCAACATGCTCCGTCCCGGCATTGTAGGGGGGTGCGAGGGTCTATGGGCATACGACTACGGTCATGCATGACATGCGGCTAATGAGTACACTAGTGTACCAGAAATCTTATTAATAATATATACGGAGTATATACTCGTATATGAATATTATTTATGCCTACGACAGTGGTTATGAGGAGCTCTATACTATTAGTAAGTCTAAACTGACTTTGAAAAAAAAAACTGAAGGTGCAGCTCGATGAGCAATGCCATGGCTCAGGTATGTATCGAAAAATGCTCTACAACACACCTCGCAGACTACATTGCAGCGATATTGGGAGGCGTATGCCAATAGTCATGCATGCGTGTGCCATAAATGGCTACCCCAATCGTGTATAGCATGCATTGCTTCTGACATCTGAAAGTGTTTTGTTTGTTTGTTTTTTTTGTTTTCCATCCCATTTATTATCTTCGCACTTCTGTCCCTCTCCCTCCCTGGTCGTAACTCAGATCCAGGGTCACAAAGCAGGCTCTTCTCCCTCCTCCCCACTGTGGTTCGTGCCTTGATTTTTATCGCGCAGAGGATTCAGCATTCCCAACGCTCATCGATTTTCATCGAATTTTGCTAACTCACGCTCTCGCGCTTTCCGCTAGTCCATATTGTTTTTGCGTGAAAAGGTCCCTACGAGTATGCACTCGGGGGGGCTTGAACCCACGACCTCGACTCTAACAGGGACGATATCCACCTGCCATCCCACTGGGGACGCCGCATACAACTTCAGTGTCGTTCGCTCACAAACAGCTCCAGGAATACTAACAACATCCGAGAAAACCGAAGAAGAGAGTATACTGCTGTGCCAATCGACCTCCTTTCGTTGCACGTACAACGACTACAGTAACTACCCTCCCGCGATTCCGCTACTACCGACGTAAGCAGCTGTGGAAGCGGTGCAGGACGCCCTGATGGAGAAAGCCAGAGCGCAGGAGGAAAGCATGCAAATTGCCCACGATGACCTCATGGTTTCCGTTGAAAAGGGCGTTGAGCACAAACTAAGCTTAGTCAAGGACGAGGTGCGTTGAAATAGATCCGTTGAAATGAGCGTTGAGTACCGCGTTGAGCACAAATTAAGCGCAGTCAAGGACGAGGTGCGTTGGAATAGATCCGTTGAAAACGGACTTGAGTACCAACTAAGTGCAGCCAATGACGACGTGCGCTGAAATAAATCCGTTGACAAGGGCGTCGAGTATCTACTAAGTGCAGTCAAGGACAAGGTGCGTTGCAATAGATCCGTTGAAAAGGGCGTTGAGCAAAGACTACAGTATCATACCCGTAAAACGCTTTGGGCCTCGCACAGTAGTGGGTGTGATCGTTGTTCAACGTTCGATGGTTTCACAATGGGAAGTTTGCTAATGCCGAGCAGGGTGTTTGTCTTTACTACTGTAGGTGGCATCTGGTTGCCAATGCTGAACTGAGCGTGTTTCGTGTGCCATATGGCATCTAGTCTAGAGCTTTTCGAAATAGCACAGTATTTTTTTCAACTCTGGCACCCTCTCCAACAGTAACGCCGACAAATGATCGCGAAACCCCTGCGCGATACCAAAGCGCTTTACGGTAAGTGCAGTCAATACTGAGAGCGTTTTATTGTATGTATATCCATCCAAAAGGGTCCTCGCCGCAGGTTAAGCGTACAATCAATGACGAGGTACGATAAAGACCCAATGAAAAGGGAGATGAGCATAGACAGACCAAGAAGGGCAGTTAATGACAAAGTGCGTTATAGGTCCTTTAAAGCGGGCGTTGCACGCAGACCAAGTGCGGTCAATGCTGAGGTCCAATGAAGATCCAATGAAAATGGAGTTCAACATAGTCAAATCAAGGTGGGTTAAGATAGATCCGTTGAAACGGACGTTGCACACAGACTAAACGGTCAAATGCTGAGGTCCGATAAAAATCCAATGAAAAAGGAGTTGAGCATAGACCAAGTACGCGGTCAATGACGACGTGTGGCATAGATCCGTTGGAAAGGGTGTTGAGCATAGACTAAGCGCTGTTAATGACAAAGTGCGTCAAAGATCCGTTGAAAAGGAGCATTGTGAGCACAGAATAGCGGCAGTCAACGACGAGGAGCGCTACAGACCCGTTTGAAAGGGTGTTTAAAACAGACTCTGCGAAGGGTCGAGGTGCATTAAAAACACAGCAGACACGGCGGTCTCCGCTCTACGCAGGAGTTCGTCGGCTACAGCGGGGGGTCTTGGGGGAGGAATTTGTGCCTGACGACGCGTGTTTGCCTTTATATAGGGGTAGCGCCTAAACCTTAACCCTTAGGAGGCCCCTCGCTTGAGGATCTATATGCCTCATCCAACAGCCGGCCTTCGTATACAAGAGAATATACAGTTACTTCGTATACAAGCAAAGATCGTTACACTATTTCATGGGCCAGATATCTAACGAGGCATATGATACGGTGAGTACACGTCGGATTCGAACAGTTAAGCGGGGCTCTGTGAAGGAGATGTGTTTGGACACAAACGTACAACCTAAGGTTCTGTCAAACGCAACTACCAAAGGCAAATCAGACCTATTACAGTAGTGTACATATAAGACATAAGATATCAGGTATAAGACATGTTATATAATATATAAGATATAAGATACAAGACATAAGACATAGGACGTAAGACATAAGATATAAGACATATTGGTAAGATATAAGATATAAGATGTACCTGGTAAGACATAAGATATAAGACATAAGATACAAGACATAAGATATAAGATATAAGATATACGATATACGATATAAGATATAAGATATAATATACAAGATATAAGATATAAGATATAAGATAATGTTATAATATAATGTTATAAGATAATGTTATAGTGTAATTCTATGTCATATATAATGTTATAAATGGGACTGCAAAAATATCGGGCAGTGGTTCAGTTGAGGAAACTCGTCAGTTAAGGTTCGGTTAGGTTAGGTTAGGTTGGGTTTGGACTAGGGTTAGTCATAGTGTGTCAGAAACATTGACTCGGCTCTCGGTGATATTTTTCACTCTTTTTATGACTTGCTCATTTGGGCGTCCAAGTCGTTTGTGCCAAATGTTGGCATTCACTCTCGTTCTCAATGCTACAGCTGCTGTANGTCAACGACGAGGAGCGCTACAGACCCGTTTGAAAGGGTGTTTAAAACAGACTCTGCGAAGGGTCGAGGTGCATTAAAAACACAGCAGACACGGCTACAGCGGGGCGTCTTGGGGGAAGAATTTGTGCCTGACGACGCGTGTTTGCCTGTATACAGGGGTAGCGCCTAAACCTTAACCCTTAGGAGGCCCCTCGCTTGAGGATCTATATGCCTCATCCAACAGCCGGCCTTGAGAATATACAGTTACTTCGTATACAAGCAAAGATCGTTACACTATTTCGTGGGCCAGATATCAAACGAGGCATATGATACGGTGAGTACACGTCGGATTCGAACAGTTAAGCGGGGCTCTGTGAAGGAGATGTGTTTGGACACAAACGTAAAACCCAAGGTTCTGTCAAACGCAACTACCAAAGGCATATCAGACCTATTACAGTAGTGTACATATAAGACATAAGATATCAGATATAAGATATATTATATAAGATATAAGATATAAGATACAAGACATAAGACATAAGACGTAAGACATAAGATATAAGACATATTGGTAAGATATAAGATATAAGATATACCAGGTAAGACGTAAGATACAAGACATAAGATATAAGATATAAGATATAAGATATAAGATATAAGATATAAGATATAAGATAATGTTATAATATAATGTTATAAGAAAATGTTATAGTGTAATTAGATGTCATATATAATGTTATACGTAAATGGGACTGCAAAAATATCGGGCAGTGGTTCAGTTGAGGAAACTCGTCAGTTAAGGTTCGGTTAGGTTAGGTTAGGTTAGGTTTGGATTAGGGTTAGTCATAGTGTGTCAGAAAAATTGACTCGGCTCTCGGTGATATTTTTCACTCTTTTTATGACTTGCTCATTTGGGCGTCCAAGTCGTTTGTGCCAAATGTTGGCATTCACTCTCGTTCCCAATGCTACAGCTGCTGTACTAGTCACGGCGTGTTCATACTTCAGACTATTTCCATGATACGCTATCAGTTAGGTCATGCTACGGTTAGGTAAGGTAAGGTAAGGTTACGTTACGTTAGGTTGGGTTAGGGTTAGGGTTAATGTTACAGTAGGTGAGGATTAGGGCTTCGTAGCGCTAGGGAATGGATGCAACCTTCGTTTTACGACGCACCTCACCCGAACTATAATCCTCTGACGAACGACGCTACTATTACGGCAGGGAGGTACCTTCAAAAGCCCTTTTGTTCCAGACGCTCAGAGCCAATCGGTCAAGTGACTACCTACCCTATTTATTTGCAGTCTTGAAGTTTAAATTTCTTTGTCTTTTTGTGTTCTCGCTATATGCACACTACCATGGAATTTGTTTTTACGCTGCGCCAAAAACAGAAATAGCAGGCACTGGCCCCGACTGGCCTAAACGTGGCGGCCTACAGTCAAAGTGATGGAAGCATACCCCCCCCCCCCCTACGGTAACACCAATCCTCTTTGAATCAAAATCATGGCTCAGGTGTTGTTAAAAATGAAACGATATTCCAACTGTGCTACAT
This sequence comes from Saccharina japonica, assembly GCA_008828725.1. NCBI lineage: Eukaryota > Phaeophyceae > Laminariales > Laminariaceae > Saccharina > Saccharina japonica. The sequence continues at coordinate 122,663 of MEHQ01002578.1, forward strand.
GTAGGTATAATACTTTCTCACTTCAGAACCATTCTCGCCTGAAGGCGCTACCCTTAGAATAGCTCGAAACCAACTTAGGGTTAGCCTCGAGATTCTTGCTAGCTACGGTATGGGGGTCACTATATTCACATACGTGCTATTCAAATACTATTGAAATTGAGCATTTTTCAGCGGATCAAAACCACTCGGCCGACTTTCTCGTAGCCTCCTACGTATGTTTTTTCGGTTTCACAAGGTGCACCGGCATAGGATTGTTTTATTAACCTCCTCCAACACACCAACCTAAATTTCAATTTTGAGTGGAGTACCGCAGAGCCACTCTCGCCTGAGCAAAAGCGGAAGCGAAATGATGGAACCATAACCTCCCTACGACGCGTGCTACAATGGAGGTAGACGTTTTCTGAATGATCGGGCTCCTTAACCCAACTCGTGGGGATTTGATTATCGTGTATCGTGTTCCCGCATGTTTCGTTGGTTGCCTGCTTTGTGGGCCGTGAGATTGTTCATCGAGTGCCCTTATAATATATTTTCTCCAGAATTAGGAGTAATGGCTTACTACTTCGAAGTATTAGTACAGACTTCCTCAAGTCAAGAACCTCTACCGTAGCCTGCGCACGTCATACCCTCCTTACCGTAGCTCTATCGTTAGGGCCAAATGGTGGAACCATACCCTCCCTACCGTACCTCTATTGTTAGGGATAGGGTTCGGGTCAGGGTTTTGAAGCTCTATGCTTGGCCTGTTTCGGATCAGATAGCGCTGCTGGAGACGCGACTGGACAAAACGGCGGCGGCCGGACAAGCGTCGGCGGACAAGGTTAACGCCATCGGATCCACGTCGAAAACCTTGAGCGATCAGCTGGAAAAGCTGCAGCAGGTGGCCGGCGAGGGCATACCGGAACTAGACAAAAAGGTATGCTGTTCCGCGCTTTTTGTGAGGTTAAGAAGGGGGGGGGGTACTCATTTGTTGCTTGCCTTAGTCATTCGACCATCGACCACGCATCCCTTTCGAGACGGAGCGGGGGGTACAATAGGAGGATGTTGGGGGGGAGGGGGGGTAGAATGTGGGTGGGTGCAGTAGAACGGGAGGGAGGGGTGGAGGGGGGGAGGGGTACTCACGTGTTGCTTGCCTTAGTCATTTGACCGTTGACCACGCATCCCTTTCAATACGGAGCAGGAAGGTGGGGGTGTACTCGATATGCATGCATGGCCGTAGTCGTATGACCATAGACCCTCGCATCCCTACAATGCCGGGACGGAGCACGTTGGGTTTTCAAAAATCAGGCAGACATTGCTTGCACCAAGCGCGAAGCGCCGTGAGGTATTGAGCGAGTCACATGGAGGGTGAGCTGCATCCTGCTAAGAACCGCCTGTGAGACGGACTTGCATATGGACGACAGCCTCCAATGAATTGATTTAATTTCTGGTGTGGCCACTTCCAGAGACAGCAATGGGTATCACTCCTGGATGCCTTACCATATACACACTACGTGATACGATAATTCCCCTTGTGCGGAGATGAGGTTATAAACCCCGCACAAATGATCTACTCGACCGCTAGCCCTGGGTAACCGCCAAAATAAAAAACGGTACCCTGGTTGTCTAGCTCACGCAGTAAGAGGCATGTTTTACAGCGTCTTCGCCAGGCGACGCCAACCCAACCCATAAATATATAATATATTGGGGGGGGGNNNGGGGGGGGGGGGGGGGGTAATGTGTATGGAGGGACCCCCCCTCCCCTTCTTAACCTCACAAAAAGCGCGGAACAGCATACCTTTTTGTCTAGTTCCGGTATGCCCTCGCCGGCCACCTGCTGCAGCTTTTCCAGCTGATCGCTCAAGGTTTTCGACGTGGATCCGATGGCGTTAACCTTGTCCGCCGACGTTTGTCCGGCCGCCGCCGTTTTGTCCAGTCGCGTCTCCAGCAGCGCTATCTGATCCGAAACAGGCCAAGCATAGAGCTTCAAAACCCTGACCCGAACCCTATCCCTAACAATAGAGGTACGGTAGGGAGGGTATGGTTCCACCATTTGGCCCTAACGATAGAGCCACGGTAAGGAGGGTATGACGTGCGCAGGCTACGGTAGAGGTGCACCTTGTTTTGTATGAGGCGGTGTACTCATGTTATTCGTGGCCGTAGTCGTATGAGTGAGAGGGGCGATTCTACTCATGTTCCCATATGAAAAGAGATAAACACACACCACAGAAGTGAACGGCACCCCCTTCGTGCTTCGAGTTTCAAATGGGAGGGTAGGGCAAAAGACAGACCGCATAAACATATTTAGCCCTTGCCCATGCCGCATCTTGCCATTGCCTGGGGAAATCTCTGACTCCACGGACACCGCAAGCGGCCTGATCGGCGGTCTATCACAGCACTAACCAAGTACGCCTGTTCCGTGCTGTGCACTCCTCGCTCTTGCCCTTGCTGTACCATTGCCATGCGGAGATCTCTGGCTCCATAGCCATCGTGAGCGCGCGAATCGGAGGGCTGTCCGAGGAGGTTTCGAGGCTTCTCAGCACCGTGCGAAGCAACCACGGCGAGCTGGAGTCGCACGTGAAGACTTCGAAGGCTTTCGTGCGAGCCACCACCGAGCACCAGGTAGGTGTATGTCACCTTCTGCACCTTTTTCGTCGATATCGCGGGTTTTAACAATAAACAGGCGTTCCAGGACATTGCGGGGGGGCATAGTAAATAGGGCCTACGGTATACACAAAAACCTATATATTCCCCTATTTTTACTAACAACATTTGGTCCTATTTAATATGGTCCCCCCTAATAGAAGGAGTACGTAAAAGTAGCTCTGGTGCATGTTCTGGTAGGGGTCAGGGGTGATACAAGGCATCCGCAATTTTGTGATACTCCTGACTAGATTTGTTGACTATATATAGTATAGGATATTAATACCGCACAAACCACCTAATACCGCAACAAACCACCGAATTTGAGAACACTCGTAAGGTAAGGCTGATACATTCTTCCATGGGCTAAGTGCATCTAACGAACGAGTATTTCAAAATATACCTAATTGGGTAGCCCTTCGGTCGAGAAGCCCCAGGCGGAAAGGTAGCGGAAGCTTCCATACAGTACGTAGTGCGCCCCGACCTGTGATGCCCGCGCACCGTCACAAACATCCAGCTTGCTTGGGACACACCCAGGCACCGCCCGCCCTCGCTCCTGCCGAATAGCCCTGCGGCAGACCTGCCCAAGAGGGCCGTTGAGAAATGTGACGCGCGGTTCGATAGGGCATGCTTTATGGCATAACACGCCCTTTATATAGCCTTTTTATAGCACCGTTTTGCCATCTAAGGCTAACGCCTAACGTTTGTGACTGCCGGGGTTTCTGGATTGACAACACTACCCGATACGTTTTTGGGCTTACGGTTCAGGAATATGTTTTGATATAGACCTATTAATAAGCCATGGAATGTATCACCCGACGCATGCTATCGTAAGGTATAAAGGTGCACCACCGTGTTTTTGCCTCATAAGGGTGGTCACTTGAAGAGCTCTACCCCTCACCCCAAGCTGATCATTAAGGGCATTAAGGGCATTAAGGACATTAAGGGCATTAAAGGAGGAAACCAAAAGTGCTGCATATCCGATTGAAAATCCCATCGCCGAAGCATGGAAGGAACAAGATTGCAGCAACATAATGATCAAAGTCCGACGATGATTTTGGGCCAAGGATCTCGATCATTCAGAAAGCCTTTCAGCCAGAAAGTGCTATCTCTATCGTAGCACGCATGCATCTCGACGTATGTTATTCTCGAGAGTGACCATTCAAAAAAGGTATACCTCTACCTCTATCGCAGCACGCATCATCCGGTTAAGCGAACACTTTTCTTACAGCCGTTTTTTTATTATTATGTTACTGTAATAGCGCTAATGACTTACTATTACTGTAGTATAGAACTGAGGATCTCCTAAACATAATTTTCATAGAAATCAATTATCGGTACCTCTTTTATCTCTTTTATACCCCCTCACCAAAACTCTCCCCTAATATTAGGTACCCCCCTGTATACCGCATATAGAATGCATCACATGTGTTCTACCGCCTCGCCGTCAGCGAAAAACGCCTGGGCTCAAACGAACAACTCCTGTATACAGTGAGTGTTGTTTCATGGCTCTAAGTGTGCGTGCTGTGTGTGCTGTGTGTGCGCTATATGCGTAACCCCGCTTCTCCCAGGCGATGTGGAACGCCAACAACAAGGTTCTCGCGCAGGAGCTAACGCTGTACAAGGGAGAGAACGGGGACAGGATGCAGCGGTTGGAGAGGAGTAACGTCTCCGTGGTGATCACGCTACGGGGCCTTCAGAGATCGGTGGACGCCCTTGCGACGAAGGAGGGGGTGCGTGCGCTCGAGCACCACCGTAGACGTGTGCCGTACCTACCTGTCAAGGGTTTTTTTTCAGGCCTGGCTTAAACGTTTTCTCGCCGCCGGCGGTATTGGGTAAGGTTTACGGTCCCCTCGAGTAAAGACCCTAAGAAGCGTTAGGTACTACAGTACCACGCCAACGCTAACCCCCACCGCAACATGCCTCATTATCTCTATGTTTGTGTCTATGTGACTATCTTTTTCTGCACGAATGCAACCCGATGTTTCGTGCGTTTGGCATATGGCATAGCGCTGGGACCGTCTGGAGGTGCAGAGCAGGCGGCACGTGCAGGTGCTAGGGAGCCACCTCGCAGAGCTAGAGGGGGAAGCTACCTTAAGCGAGCCTTTCAGGTGCGATAGAGGAGACGTATTTGTATGCGAGAATGCGAGTTTTTAGATTGGTACCGAGCGAATAGGGGCCCTTGCCCTTTCGAGGGTTTGCCTGAAGCGTCCGGTGTACGCCGTATTTTACACCAAAAAATGTGTTTTTCGTTGTGTTTTATATTTCCCTACATGTTGGCGGTTGGCGTACAGGGTGACCAACGTACCCCACACGTTACGGGTTGGCCTACGGTAGACGCCGTGTCTCACCGGTTGCCGGTTGGTGTACGGTAAACACCGTAACTCGCATACTGGCCGTTGGTGTACGGAAAACACCGCACCACATAGATTGTTTGGCTCGTGTACGGCAATCACCGTACTCTACATACATGCTGGCGGTTGGTGTACGGTAAGCGCTGTATCCTGCATGTTGACAGTCGGAAGAAAAGTACCTGGTACTCGATATGCGCTACGAGTTGGCGCACGTACGGTAAGCACCGTACCTTACACGATAATAGCGGTTGGTGTACCGTAAACGCCGTATCGAATATACATTTAGTCGTTGGTGTACGGAAATCACCGTACGCTGAATGCTGGGGGTTGGTGTTCTGTAATCGCCGTATTCTACATACTGGTGGTTAGTGTTCGATAAGTGATGTACCCTCTATGTTTGTCGCTGGTGTATGGTAAGTGCCGTACCCTGCATATTGGCGGTTGGTGAACGTCACACCCTTCATGTTGGCGGTTGGTGTTGGGTATACGCAGTACCCCCTATAGTGGCGATCGGTGTGCGGGAAGCGCGCTGTACCCTATATGTTGGCGTTTGGAGTACGGGAAGCGCCGTACCCTCCCTGCTGTCGGTTGGTTTACAGTATACAGTAAGTACCGTTCCCTACCGTGCCTGTTTCCAGCTGACATACGAGGTAAGCTTCCGGCGCAAACACACACACTTCGACGAGGCCCACTCTCAAGCGTATGTGTAGTGCGCGCTCACTCTCGCATACGTATATTCCTAACAACAAGCCGTTGGCATGAAACCGTCGTTATGCTTGCATGTTTCTCTCCTGGTATTTCTCTCCCCCCGTTCAAAAGCTGTGTCATGCCGTGCGTTTTTTCCCTCTCCGTTCAGAAGCATGTCATGTACGTATATGCTTGCCTGTGTCTTTCTCCTGTCAGTCTTTCTCCCGCAATTCAGAAGCACCTGTCAGCGGTGTCCCAGATGGTGGCCAAGAACATCGCCACCCGGGCAGACTACGAGGTCACTCGCCAGGCGGTCAGCCGCAAAAACCCCGCGGAAGACGGCGACTGGGACCGCAAGGTCGAGATGCTCAGGTATGTGTATGTGTATGTGTATGTGTATGTGTATGTGTATGACCCTGAGCCGTGCTACGTCAGAGGTATCATTGTTTGGCTGACATTTTTTTCTGAGTGAAGGGGCTCTTTAACCCAAAGTCGTCGGAGTTCCATTCGTTTTGCATTCTTTTTCGTTGTATATGTACGTAGGCCATGCTATTTCTCACCGGGCAGCACTTTTGACTTTCTCCAAAATCAGGTTTTGGGTGGTGTATAGAGGTCCTTAAGTGACCGCGCTCACACAATACCGTAGCATGCGTCTCCTCTTACACGGCTGTCTTTGTCGACAAAATGTTACCCAGACACCCCTCCTTTTGTTTGTCGAGTATGGGACAACTAGGGTTGAGATGCACAGGTTTGATGTTAACTGCTGGTGTAAGCTCTTGGCACTCACTCAGAAACCGAAAACCAAATGAATCAACCACGTGTACGTAGGGAACAACAAGGTCGAGACGCTCATGTTTGTGCTTAACGGAGCCCCTCGAATAACCAACCCACTTCGAAACGCCCAAAAAGCGACTACGGCCAAGCCAAATGGGCCCAACACTATACAGCCATATTGATTTGCAATCGGGCCGGTCAAAGCCCTCTAAAACCCCACATTCCCAAATTTCTCTGGACCCATTGTGTTGACCCTATATGTCCGTGACCGACTAAACGCTACCGGGTTTGCATCATCCTACGGCTATAGTTTTAGGGGGTATGAAAACGAGGGATGAGCCTTCGTGGGCGTCTTCTGATGCCGCCCCCACAACAAGATCAGGTACCCGTAACTACCAAGTATACTTGGTATATATGTATTTTTGGTGATACTGGCGACACGTAAGTCCAACAGATCATCGATCCCCTCTTCAAGGCGGGCCTATCTGCGATATTTTATGATCTCGCTCATGTTGCCTGTGGTGAGAGCCGTATACCCTGCATTATCTGGAATACGCTTCCTAGGTTGCACCTTGCCTGTAACTGCACGGACCCTGGACAACATCGCACGACGACGGCTGATAGAATCTACAGTATTAATAGTAGTAGGTGATAGATCTGATCTATCTGTAGATGATTTGCCCTATATGATAGATCTGATCTATCTGTAGGTGATTTGCCCTATATCCGTGTGAAACGGAGTGTTGTGCTCTGATTTCACCCCTGACGGGTACTTATATCGTACTTTTTGTGACGTTTCGGTCGATGCTCAACCTCTCAGGAATCGCTACTTGGACAAGTTTGTGGCCGATGTCGTTCAAGTGGCGAGGCGGCTCCGGCCGTTGCCGGACCGACCAGTTGAAGAGGTTAGGGAGACGTACGCCACGAAGCTCGAGCTCAGCATGAAGCTCGCCATATCCAAGTACAAGCCCATACAGGTTAGACCGTATCGATTGCCCGTACAGGCTGGGTATACGGGTTGGCTATACAGTACCATACATATAATAAGAAACTGGCGAATAAGAAAGCCAGGCTGAGATTTAGGGGGGAATAAGAAATCCGGGAGTCGTTATTTTGAATTCAGTGTAGAAAGCACCCTCTCTCACATAAGAAATCCAGCCTGGGCCAGATTTCCTGTTTCTCATTACGTAGGTATCCTGTACTATCTGTACACAGGTTCGGCTGTATACGTTAGTTAACCAGGTTGGCTGTAGAGGTTGGCTATCGAGGTTGGTGGTAGAATTTTGATATGCAGGCCGTATTGGTTGGATATCCGAATACAGGAACTGCAGGTTGACTATACAGGGTTGGCGAACTGTGTATAGCTTGGCTGCAAGGGTTGGCTGCATACGTTTGCATGTCAAGGCTGGTCATAGAGGTTGGTTGAGCAGGTTGAGCATAGAGGTTGGATAAACAGGTGGGCATAACAGGTTGGCCAGCGTTTCAAGCGCTTTGCGCGCAAAGTGGGAGGTACGGTAGATAGCCGACATATTCTGCCCAGCAGACATGGATGTTACATGGTACTATTGGACCGTACCACAGTACTCTAGTCCCTCAATTGGAGAGTATACCACTAGTCAATAATAGTCAGCAATAATAATAGTAGTAATAGTCAGCAATCGTCAGTAATAGTCTGTAATAGTCGGTGATAGTCGGTAATATTCAGTAATGATAGTCAGTAAAATAGTCAGTAACAGTCAGTAACAACAGTCAGTAACAGTCAGTAACAACAGTCAGTAACAGTCAGTAACAGTCAGTAACAGACAGTAACAGACAGTAGCAGTCAGTGATATCGTAGTCAGGTATAGTGTATTCCGAAATAGTCAGTGGTAGTCGGTAATAGTCGGTACAACTGTAGTCAGTAATAGCCAGCTGGTATCATTTGGGCCAAAACGTGCCACAGCACCCCTACCGTAACACGCCTCCATGGTTGGTGCAGTATGTCGCCTTACACATCACCACCAAAATGCCGCTGTTCCCCTCTTCTTATGTACTGTAATTACCCGACAAAAGGGGAGGGCAGACAATAGACAACCACAGCACGGCCCCTGAGAGCCGACTGACGTCATCCAAACGCGTGTATTATTTGTTCGACTTTGTGACCGATGCTTCAGCACCTGCCACCGTTTCCTCCCACTCCCACGGTGTGCATTGCTGCGGCAACATGTTTGAATGCCGCTCCTCGCCGCGATGTTGTGTCTCCGGCAACACCCGGTAATATTATACCTGGTAGGAAATATTGTTGCGGCACACTACTGTACAGTACAAACAACACCGCACAACAATGCCCACACTGAGAAACGCCGGTAACGATCCGATTATTTGTATGTGCATGCCTCTCCACAGGCGGGCGCGACTATTCTGGGCAAGGTTCAGCTGCTACCGTCGTGCATGGCGTGCGATAGGCCTTTCATCGTGAGTCTGTAGTTGACCGTTTATTATCCGTCTTGTAACCGTCGTGAAACCGCTACATTTGTGTAGTCGATATGTAGCCGATATGGAACTGGCGTAGAACCGTTGTGAGGCCGTCGTGTAGCTGGCGTGTAATCCTCGCACACTCATCGTCAAACCGTCGTGTAGCCGTCGTATCATATTCCTGTATCCGTCGTAACCGGCATGAAACCACCGTCTAACCGTCATGAACCACCGTGTAACGGCTGTGTAACCGTCATGAAACCAGCATGCAATCGACACACGATCATCATGAAACCGTCATGTAACCCCCCTGTATATGTCGCCGTTTTACCGTTGTATCGCCGTCGTGTATCCGTCGTGTATCCGCCGTGTAAACAATGTATTATCGTCATGAAACCACCGAATAACCGTCAGAAATCACCTTTTGGTCGTCGTGAAACTGTCATGAAGCCGTCACGAACCCGTCGTGTAATCGTCATGTAACCGCCATGAAACTGCCGTGTATTAGCCACGTAACCGCCATGTAACGAATGCCGTGTAACCGCCGTGTAACCGTCGAGTAACCGTCGTATTACCGTCGTATCTTGCCATGCAACAGTCGTGTAACCGCCGTGTAACCGTCGTGTGAGCGTCGCGGAACCATCGCGTAACCGTCATGTAACCGTCGCAAATAAAGACTATTTTACGCGTAAGCGGCGACTAACGGCTCCGCTGGCTGCTTGTAAACGTGGTACAGCATTATACGGACTAACGGGCTACGGGCAGTTCGATCTGGCCTTCCCCCTGCTCAGGGTATATTGTCGTTTCTTGTTATTTTTACTTGGTACGAGGTTCGACCGCTCGCCCTCTACTTCGACACTACAGAAGATTGCGTTTGCGTCCCCTTACTACTTACTACCGTACTATCGATGCTGCCCATTGTACCGAAGGAGTAATAGCATACCTTCAGAACTCAGAGCTGCACACCTGCTACTACTCCTGTACTGCGATTCTACAGGTGGTTTACTTCTATTTCGTGGGGGTGCGGCATGGGAATGTTGAGATTTCTCACATGTCTGTGCATGTTGTTGTCACACATTACAATAGTGCTGAATGGATGACTGGGCAATCGAGCAGCCGAGGCCTGTGAACAACACAGCACCTACAGTAGTTCGAAACCAAATGGGTCAGATTACCGAAACCACCCGGCCGCATGCTACGATAGAGGTGCACCATGATTTTTCTGAGCTCCTCACTTAAGGAGCGTCATACCTCACCCAAAAAATGATTTTGGAGGAAAATCAGAGTGCTGCCGGATGAGAAATCTAATGACCGAAGTATACTCTGAAACATTATTCGTTACAAAATGAAAGTCCGACGAATATGGGTTAAGGAGCCCAATCGTTCAGAAAACGATTCAGCCAAAAAGTGCTACCTCTACCGTAGCACGCGTCACCGCGGGTAATACCCGTACGGGTCATCGTCACAATACATTATTACGGAACATCGTCACCACACATTATCTTAACGACATAATCTTCCGGAACATCGTTATAATATAAGATTGTGGAACGTCGTTTCGACGTGATCTTACGGGTCAACGTAACGAAAAACATCACGGAACAGTGTCACCAAGCTTTCTTAGTCGAACATCGTAACGACATGGTCTTACGGAACATCGTTCTAATATAAGGTTGTGGAACGTCGTAATGACATAATGGTCCACGGGTCAACGTCACTATAAAATATCACGGAACATCGTCACAATACAATCGTCTTGTGGAGCATTGTAATGACATAACCTTGTAGGGAGACATTGTAACGACATCATCTTGTAGGGAATATCGTATCGACAATACCAATCGTGTTGAACATCGGGATGCAATCTTACGGAACATCTCATCACGATATTAATTTTACGGAACAGGACAATCCAGGGCCCGGCGACACGCGATCGGTGGTGCAAGACTATCGGGGGGAGAGGTCTTCTAGATCTAGGTCTCCTGCTGGCGCGGGCAACCGGAGCCCGGGAGGGACCACCCTTCCCGCCAGAGGTCAATGGTGAGACCACGCGCCAAGCCATCGCAATTGCCGCAGACACCCCTTAGACAGCGTCTACCATTGAGTTCAACCCGCCCCCCCCCCTCCTCTCTGCCTGGTCGGTGAAAACCCGACATGCTCCGTCCCGGCATTGTAGGGATGCGAGGGTCTATGGTCATACGACTACGGTCATGCATGAATATGAAGTACACCCCCCTCCCTCCTCCATTAATCTGGCTATCGAGGGCGCACATTCTCGTTGGACAACGATGATTTCAGCCGTCCCGGCCGGACAACGCCTGCCATATCAGTCAAGCATTGTATGGATGCGAGGGTCTATGGTCATACGACTACGGCCATGCATGAATATGAAGTACGCCCCCCCCCTCCTCTCTCCCGCCTCCATTAATCTGACCATCGAGGACACACGTTCTCTTCGGACAACGGTGACTTCAGCCGTCCCGGCCGGATAACGCCTGCCATAGT
>MEHQ01002578.1:134083-206156 GCA_008828725.1 Saccharina japonica
TCCGACCCGACCAGACCCGGTCCGACCCGGTCCGACCCAGTCCGACCCGGTCCGACCTGGTCCGACCCAGTCCGAACCGACCCGACCCGGTCCGGTCCGACCCGGTCCGACCCGACGCGACCCGACGCGACCCGACCCGAACCGACCCGACCCGACCCAGTCCCACCCGGTCCGACCCGACTCGTCCCGACCCGACCCGGTCCGACCCGAATCGACCCGACCCGGTCCGACCCGGTCCGACCCGACCCGACCCGGTCCGACCCGACCTGACCCGACCCGACCCGGTCCAACCCGACCCGGTCCGACCCGACCTGGTCCGACCCGACCCGACCCGGCCCGACCCGACCCGACCCGACCCGGGGACATATATGGTCATGATCCGTGAAGAGCATACCTGCAGTAGGCTGCACTTTCATTGCCCATCGGTTTGCACTTTCATTGTCCTCAAGGCTAGTTTTGGGAAAATGACTTACTCATAGTACGAATCACTTACTAATAGTGGTAATCACTTACTAATAGTGTCAATGTTATACTAATAGTACTCATGGGTTGCTGGTAGTACTAAGGGTTTACTTATAGTGTAGGGTCTCAGAACACACTATTACTAGTAGTAGGCACTGACTGACCTGGGATTCTACGCTGGTGAGCGACGTCACAGAAGTCACGCTGCCTTCGTCCTCCATCGGCGAGGAGCACACCTGTGACTGTGATTGTGACTGCACCTGCCCCGGGGATCCTCCCGAACCAACCCCTCCCTCTCCCGCTCCACCTCCTGGCTTTGACCTGACATGCACAAAGCCAGGGGGTTGATGAGGGGAGGGGGGAGGAAGGAACGGGGGGAGGCGGGAAGGCGGAGGGGGAGGGAGAAAGGCAGGGGGGGGCGGGCCCGGGGGGGGGGGGGGGGGGGGGGGGACGGATGGAGTGGCGTTTTCCAAGAGGGCTCCGGGGCCACTCAGGGTGGCCTAGCGACGCTCTCAACAATAAAGGGAGGGGAGAGGGTGTCGTCATTACCATGCATGGCCATAGCCTTTAAGACGGTAGACACTCGCAACCCTACAATGCCGGGGCGGAGCACGCAGGGTTTTCACCGACCAGGCGGGGGGGAATCATGGTATTTACCTCGATGATAAGTTCGAAGGAGGGGGTAGACCAAGCTGGAGCTCCATGGTAGACGTTCTACCCGGTCGAGACGGAGGGGACGGGATCACCGTCCGACACATGCTACGATAGAGGTGCACTCTTTTTTTTTTGTTCGCTGAATACGCTCCTCGCATGGGGAGCTCTATACCACACCCAAAAAAGCGTTTTTTTTTAAATAAAAAGTAAAAAGCGCAACCCGATGAAGAATCCCATGGCCTTTTACTTGGCAGCATAAAAAAATCGGATTCGCAAAAAACAATAATGACACTTCGACGATTTGGGGTTAAGGAGCCTATTGATAGTCATCCAGAAGTTTGTTTAGCCAAAAAAAGGTACAGTACCTCTATCGTACCACGCGTCCGTTGTGCAAGGACAATTCATCTACGGAAACTCAGACGTTTTCACCTCTCTCTCACCATTTGGTGGGGGAAGCGAGGAGGGGCAGTATGTGTGTAAACATTATGTTACCTCGATGGAAAACCAGTATTTGACGAAGGTGGGTGTTAATAGTAGTCGAAGGGGGAAGGGGGGGGGGGGCAGCTTGACCACTATGGCAGGCGTTATCCGGCCGGGACGGCTGAAGTCACCGTTGTCCGAAGAGAACGTGTGTCCTCGATGGTCAGATTAATGGAGGCGGGAGAGAGGAGGGCCCTTGAACAATCCGCGAGGTTTGAGCCGATCGGTGAACAGCCTTGAGAAATAGAGCAAAACACAACTGATATAGCTGCAATGGTTGGGTGGGTAGTTCCACAGTTGAGGAGTATAGAAATAGTCACTAGTCAGTAATAGTCAGTAATAGTCAGTAATAGTCAGTAATAGCCAGTAATAGTCAGTAATAGTCTGTAATAATAGTCGGTCATAGTCAGTCAATCCCTTAAGAGCTGGTCCCACGAATTTGGGGACAAACTACTCGAAATTAGTGTGGGATATTGTTTTCAGTTCTGAATGGGTGAAGTCAGTGATAGTCAGTAATAGGTAGCAACAGTTGGTCAAAAATAGTTTGGCTAGCACGTGCTACAACAGTACCCCAATCCCAGCACGCGACGACATGCATGCTGTACTACGGTATGGCTTGTACTCTCGAGACTATGGACCAGTCTCTAAAGGTGCAAAGTCATGTATCACGAGAGATCGTGTGATGATGATGCCAGACGGCGACAGACACTGAACTATATCCCTTGTATTATTACCCAGCCGTTGAGCTGACTCCGTACCTCCTACGGAGAGGCACAACGAGTGACATCGGGAGGCACGTTTAAACACAATTCAACTGAAATTTCGAAATAAAAAAAAACAAATAAAAAAAGAAATAAAAAATAAAATAAAAAAAAAAATAAAAAAAAAAAAAAAAAAAAAAAAAAAAAAAAATAAAAATCAACATCAAAATATTAAAATTAAAAAAAAAAAAATAAAATTAAAAATCAAAGTAAAAGAACAAAAAAAAAAAGAAAAAAACACAAAACCAAACAAAACAAAAAAAAAAAAAAACAGAACAGAAAAAAAAAACAAGAAAAAAAAAAACAATAAATTAAAATAGATTGAATCTGGGATCGACGAACACTGGGGGGTGGAGGGGGGGAAGGAATTTGCTCATGTCGTGCATGGCCGTAGTCGTATCACCATAGATAGTAGGGGAGGGGGTGCATGAATTCATGGTTTGAGCTACATAGTCAGTGGGAATTAATTAAAGACGTTCATAGTAGACGATATGCAGGGACCCCGTCGAGCCTCACGCCCTAACCATTGCCCGTGTCCCCTCCACCCCTCCTCGCTCGTATTCTATTGTTCATAATCTGCGTGCAGGTGTCGAACAGCACAGCATCCCGCTACCGGTCAAGGTGAGACAGAAACAACCGCACGCAAATATATGTCAACAGGCAGGAGGCCCTTTTCTTCAGCCGCTTAGGGCCATCGCTCGGCCGAGTGACTATTAATACTATGATGCCCTGTTTATTTGCCAATGGGACTTCAGAAGAAGGAGGAATTGACAATGAAAAATTTGAAGAGCAGAACAAAGGCCAATGCATGATTGGAGCATGCTACATGTGATGGTTGGAATTGGTGTCCTCTTGAATAGTTACAATGCGAGGAGTCGTATACGCGGCACGTGCCCCGACAGGATTCTACCCGTACTGCTATCGTAAAAGCTCACGCTAGTCGTAGACGGTCGATAACACCAGCCTTATCCTTGGTTCGGGTCGCTATCCCCGGTGGGCTATTAATAGATTTATAGTGGTACCCTCGAACGCTGCTAGAGTTGATTTCGTGAGTTCGAATCCCACGTTGGTCAGCCTTTCTTTTGAGTATATTTGCCAAAATAAATAAAACAACGGAATCAACTGATGAGAGCTCCTAGCAGCGTGGGTAAGCCCAATTCGATGTGAGTCGACGAGGGAAAGGAAGGGCTGAAGCCTTCTCGCGATAAAAATGCACGGCACGAAGCGTGGGGGGGGGGGAAGGGAGAGGAGCCTACTTTGTGACCCCGGACCTGAGTTACGACTGCTAGGAAGGAAAGAAAAAGGAAGGGCGAAGAAAATAAATCGGATGTGGGAAGACGAAAATCTCCCTTATATACCTCAATATGTCCCTTAAAAGGGGTCCCAAACGGGATAACCTGTTACCGGTCCGTTTTTTTGTTTCACCCATGGCCTTGGTGCTTACGGAACTGTACACCATCAAATTTGTCACTCGTGTCGTTTACTTCTGAGTGAAGTACAGAGGCACTCGCCCGAGCGGCAGCCAAACAGGGGGTATATAAGGGGTATATAGTATATACCCCCTGTACCGTAGCAGCAGTCACAAGTGCAGAGGCGCTCGCCCGAGCGGCGACCAAACAGGGGGCATATAGTAGATACCCCCTGTACCGTAGCAGCAGTCATAAGTGTTTCCTGTAGTCAGTGAGGTGCATGCATTGATTACTGCCTTTTAGACGGCTGCGATTAGTGTCTAGGTTATTAGTGTCCACCGGGCGCATGGGTTGCTCCTTGTTGGGCGGCTGCGGTGGTCGGCAACTCAGACAGACGGTCATCTAGATCATCATCGATTCTCAGCTCATATGACACGATCTAGATGTTTCATGGCAGACAGACGTCTGAACTGAACTGTATGATCGAGTTCACTTGCTATATAATATGCATGATCAAGCACGTACGTGTTTCCTGGGTTGGGTCGGAACTGTACAGATCACCTGTCGGAACTGTACAGATCGCCTGCACAACCTCTCATCACGACAGATGAGGAACTAAATGATCTACAACAGATAGATAGATATATAATATCTGCCGGAGGCGTAGATGGTTCAGCCCGGCTCATCGATCGGTTGCTCCGAGGCAAATCGGCGTCGATTGGCTTCGTTGTTGGACAGCTCTGCGACGGGTTGTCAGGCTCGCGGTGCATCATCGAACGATCGCTTGCTATGTATAGGCGCATCGATTGTCCGCTGCGAGACAGACGGCTGGAATGACTTGAATAGCACTTGCTCGATGCTAATCGATTGCTCGTCTTCGTGAAACGACGATCTTGCTTGTGTCAGCTTTATTTACTACTCGTCTGCTTTCTCCCATCAGAGACCCTTTTTGTTTAGTGGCCACGGGCTATATTTTGTTTTTCCACATCCCATATATTGTCCCCGCCCTTCTGTCGCACCTCCCTCTTTAGTCGTAACCCAGATCCGGGGTCGCCAAGTAGGCGTGTTTCCTCCCTCCCCAATACGGTACGCGCCTTGCATTTTTATCAATGTGGATTACAGGAAAACGACCTAATAATTATTGTTGATAAATCATCATCACTGCTACGAACTGTACGTCGGACAGGTCGAAAAGGAGAGACCGATCCCCCCACAAGTATGTGATGCGATCGGGCTTCAAGATGCGCCAATCCACCAGCGAAGGGGGCGGGCTCGCGGCCAACCCCCCCAGATGCTTCGGCGGAGACGGGGGCAGCGATGATCATTCAGACGACATCGGGGGGCGCCTCGCATTCGGTAAGGAACGGAAAAATCAATCAGGGTTCTGCACGGGTCATGACGTCATAATACCCGGGGTCAGGTCAAGAAATGTTTGAAACATCGCGGGTCGGTTTGGGTCGGGTCGGATCGAGACCCCAGGTAGGTGTTATGTTCCGGACCGGACCGGACCGGACCGGACCCGACCCGACCCGACCCAACCCGTAACGTGTGTAATATGAGTACACCCCCCCTACCGCTGCATTATTTCCACACGCAATAATATCCGCTTCAAGGCGCCCCTCTACTATATAGCGATCGCGGCACTGCGTTCGTTCATCCTCGAACTCCTCAGGTTTGGAAGGCGTCCACGAGGTGGAAGGAGTGGAGGCCGGGGGGGGGGGAAGGGGGGGGAGAAGCGGAAGGAACGATGTCCCCCTGGACAAGATAAGCGGGTCCCCTCTCGAACTGCGGCCCTCAACCATGTCTGCTCAGGTATAGCACTGGAATGAGGACGTACATGCACCTGTGTAGGGAAGTACAGGAATTCATGCTACTCGTAGGGGGGCAGACCAAATGTTTCACGATCGTTTGGAGGCGCCCGCGGCCAACAACGCCAACAACTCCTACTACTGTCTGGGCATGTATCACCATCATAATCACCACTACCACCACCACTACCGCTGCCACCACCGCCACTACCAACAACAACAACAACAACATCAACATCAACAGCAACAACAACAACAACAACAACAACAACAACAACAACAACACCCACACCCACACCATCACCAACATCACAACCACAACCACACCATCGCTACCACCACCACCAACACCAACGCCAACACCACCAACACCACCAACACCATCAACACTAGCACCACCACCACCATCACTACCACCACCAACACCAACACCACCATCACCACACTAAGCACCACCACCACCATCCGCCAACAACCGCAAAAAGCCAAGACTAAGTCCACCCTAACCGCTTGCTGCTCAGGTCAGAACGCGGGGCACCAGAGGGACGCAGCACACCACAGCAGCAGGCCGAGACCAACAAGAGGGACTCCTAGAGAGGTGGAGCACCAACACCGGAAACCCACGTGGGGGCGTTGTTGGGGACGGGGATGACAACGGAGAATTCCCCCCCTGGGTCCACGACAACACCTCGGGAAACCCCTCTCCCTTGCAGCTACCGTACCTGCACTAGTCACCGGACTAGAGCGAGCTGATAAGCCTACTTACGTGGGGCGGGGATGGAAGCCATGTCGTATTTGTTTTGTGTGCGTTTCCTTGAAACAGTCAAAGTAGTGCGGTGGTGGAAGCGTAACCATTGCGCGCGGCCGCCACTGTGACTTATCTCACGGTAGCATAGGAGTTACACTTTTTGGCTCCATATTCTCTGGCCGGTTCGGTTCAGCTTCTCAAGTAACTACCGGGTAGCAGGTCCCGTCGCTCGTAGGTTTCATTTGGGATTACGTAGAGGTCCTACAAATGTTGGCCGGGTTGCGCGATCCACCTTCTTCTTTGAGGTCATGATTCGAGTGAGATATTCAGTTTATTGTGCGAGGATCTCAGAAAACAAGCCGTCATCCCTACCTTGGCATTGGTCCACTGTGTATAATACATGACGAGGAATGGTGTAACCAACCGCGGGTGAATGTGTGACCAGTGTTCGCTGCCCAAAACCAGCTACAGCAGTAGGTGGTGGCAGTGTGCGTGCGGCTCCCTCTATGTATTGGTGGCCGGAACGGATGTCGGGCTGTATTCAGTGAGCTTCGTTGTGAAACAAGCTCAGTAGTAACGGTGATGTAACTGGACCATTGCGAACGGCCGCCACTTCGTTAGATGATGATGGGCGGATGGACGTCGCGTTGCATTCATTTCAGTGGGCGTCACCTTTTTCTGCAGTGGCAGCAGCGAGTGGGTGGTGGGTGTGACTGAGAACCGTTTCGCATGCGGCCGCCACCTTGATTGCGAACACAGAACATAAAACGGAGATGGATATTGCGTTGTGACGCATGCCACCTTAAGGTACTGTATACAGGTGCACCATTTATGCCTTCTGAGGGTGGTCACTTGAGGAGCGCTATACTAATAGTAAGTCAAATACTGGTTTTGGAGGGAAGTAAAAGTGCTACCCGATGAACAATACCATGGACTAAGCATACAGCAGTGAACAACATCTCAACACAAAAATAATATTCCGACGATTTTCCCTTAATATACCTTAAATAGGTCATTCCGAAAAAGTTTCAGCCAAAAAAAGGTGCAGTACATCTATCGTAGCAAGGGTCTTGTGTGGGAACAGTGTGCGTTTACCTAAACCGTACTGGTATATACAACAAACAATAGTTGTCGGACCCCCACTATTATTATTATTGTCAAACGTCAAGGCAGCTTTCGTTGTCAGAATTCCCACAGTGTAGCAGTTGATGTTGGGCTCTCGCCGTTGAGAACTTCAATGCAGATTCCGACGCATGCTACCTTAAGGTAGAGGCGTGTTCCATTTTTGCCTTCAGAGGGCGGTGCCTTGAGGAGCTCTATACTATTAGTAAATCACCCAAAACCTGATTTTGGATGGAAATAGGAGTGCTGCGTACCCAATGAACAACCCCCATGGCCTAAAAGTATACAAACGAAAAAATATTGCAAGACGTAAACGAAATTCCGCCGCTTTTGGGTTAAGCAAAAAAAAAGGTACAGTACCTCTATGGTAGCACACGTCTTCCGATTGTGTTGGGGTTTTCCCATTTTGTAATTTTTGGGATCTCACTATACTGTCGTTAAGGTCAAGCACTCATCCCCTGATGGAGGTTGGCTTTTTTCGCTCCATATTTTCAGATTTGCTCAATAATTTCTGATTTGCTCAACATTTTTTGACTGGTTAAGCTCTTCACGTGACCCAACTGCCAACTACTCCGTACGATGATTTTGCTGGTATATGACGCGTGCTATCTTAAGGATAAAGGTGCAGTTTTTTTTTTTTTTTTTCAGAGGGTGGTCGGTCGCTTCAGGAGCTCTTAGTCTACTAAGTCATCCCAAAAACTGGTTTCGCAGAAAAATAAAAGTGTTGTGTACCCGCGATGAGCAATCCCATGGCCCAAGTATAAAATGAAAAAAAAATTCAACACAAGAATACCATTTCGGACGATTTTGGGACAAATGAAAATTCCGGCGACTTTGGGTTAAGGAGCCCCGCCATTCCGAAAACATTTCAGCCGAAAAAAAATATGCAGAATATTCTCGGAAGAATGAGAGAATGTGAGTTTTGTACGTACGTACGTACGTACGTAAGAAGTTTAGCCAATCAGATGAATGCAGCGATACATTGTAGAATGAATCGTAGCGCTCGGTACACACCTGGTTCAGTGCGTAGTTGTGACCAGCACGTGATAGCGCATTGCAGCAGAGTCAGAGCTACAAGTCCAAGGTGTGTTATAGACTACCAGTAGTTTTGAGTTCGAGCATTGCGCGGGCGAGTGTGCCATAAGGTTTGAGTGCTTGATGGCTTGAGGAACTCGCGAGGCGATATATTTGCGTATCATATGATACTCGTACATATCTACGGCCAGCTTTTTGTTTCTCGATCTCTGGTGTTCATGGGCATTTTGGCGATGACCCGATGGCTCGAGTCACGTGCGAGCCAGGGCATCGAACGAAGGTAGACAGGCCATAATATCAGCCAAACAATATATATACGTAGTACGTACCTCTATCGTAGAGCACGCGTCATTATTTTTGTTAGGACTACTCGTAGCGCATAGAAATCTTCGTCAAGTTGTGTCAACAAGCTTTTCCGAAAACACGTATGTATTTCGGGTGACGCATTGAGCTTTTTAATGTAACGAGCTCAGAAAATAAGCCGCTAACCCTGTAAGGCGGCATTGCTCCTTCCGTTGAGTTGGAATTCCCACTGTCCACGAGGAGTTAGTTGTTGGACTCTCACTGTTGTTAAGGTCAAGCCAGCGTCCGCCGGCGGGACTACTACTACCGTCAAACTACGGGAAAGCCAAGTTTACCTATACCAACCTACAGCACTTCTTGTTTGGACTCCCGCTACCGGTCGTAAAAATCACACAGCTTCCGTTGCAGGAACGCACACCTCGCTGTGAAACCCACGGCAAATCTTAGCTCACCGACAGCAAAAAATCAAGAAAAAAGCCTCCGTTGCTGGCCCTCCCACCATGGAACCCCACGACAAAGTCAAGCCGTCCGATAACCTACAGCTGCTGTATTGCTGGTTGTTTTTGTTTTTGAAACAGATGTCAGGACTGAGGGGAACACAAGCGTTTACCTGCCTAACGTACAGGAGTTCCCAAAAGCTGTGGCATGTCTGCACGATATATCGATCGCGAAGCCTCTTCTGAAGAAGGCAACCCATCGTCCGGCTCACCGACCGTTTTAGGCTAACCAACCGCCACCCCCCCCCCTCTCAAAAACGCCGCTACAAAAAACCCACACACCCAACCACATCCCCATGCACACAAAACAGGTTTTTACTACCGCCACCACCGCCAATCCCCATCCGCAATTCCTGAAAAAGATAAAACAGCTATTACTACCTCGCACTTAAACGTACCTTCGGCGATTTTGCGCACAAGGGAGGTCTCAAAAATGCTGCCTCACGACACGTCGTCACTTGAGTTGGCTGGGGGGCTAGGTTGGGACGCGTGTGGTGCCAAACAGCAAAAGCGGATACAATAACCCCCCAGTAAAAAAAAATGTTTCACGGATCTCACCACCTCTTCGGGTTACACAACACAAGGCGACAAAAAATAAAAACGAGCATCACTAGTACGCTGGTCGGTCCGGAGAGGGGGGGGGAGGTAGCGGCACTGCTTCCCCCGCACACACACATGCACACCCCACCGCCGTCGTCACAACTGGCGCTAGTCGGTCAGAGGGGGGCACCCCCCCCTACACCCTCACCGTCACAACGAGGAACTCTTGATATCTGGACCAATCGACAGGAAAAAATAAACACTACAGACTCAAGCTCCGAAACCGGCCTTAATACCCCGAAGAGGCCAAAATAAAAAAATAAAAAGTCAAGCCAGCCCTAACTTGTTGAGGTGGGCGTGCGACACGCACACACCACACCACTTACACCTAACCGACCCTATTACCCACACACCCAACCCAACCCAACCCACCTACCCAACCCAACCCAACCCACCCACACCCACCCAATCACCTACTGTAATTGCAAGTCCAAAAATCTCGGCACCTTCCCTCTTTTTCCTCCTCCGCCTGAACCATTTGCGGCGCCGCGTGTACCAGGGTATTGTTTTAGTGTACGCTTCGACAAGAAAAAAAAAAAAAAAAAAAAAAAACGTATCCCGCCGAGAGAGGCTACCGTGTCTGCCGCTCCATTCAGATGAAAATGCAAGAGGACATTGGTTGGTTGACGTCGAATGTCAATCCAACCCATTCGACATGGATAGGTCCAATGGGTGACGGCTGGAAAGGTGAACCTCGGTCTCGTCTGCCATCACAAATCTCTCCGGACAAATATGCTGCTGCCTGCATCTATCTCGGAACAGAGCAAAAACAAAAGACGGCATTGTTAACCCAGTCCAATCGGCTTTTGTTCGATCGACCTGTACCGCAATACAATAGACTTCGATCGGCCTGTACAGTGATCACATCGACTTCGATCGACCTGAACAGTAATCCAATCGGATTCTTCAATCGACATGGACATGAATCCAATCGACTTCAATCGACCTGGACCGTAACCTAACCGACTTCCATCGACCTGGACATAAATCGAATCGACTTAAATCGGCCTCGACATTTATCCAATCGACTCAAATCGACCTGGACATGTACCCAATCCGCTTCTTCAATCGACCTGGGCACTAATCCAACCGACTTCAATCGACCTGGACATTAATCCAATCGACTTTCATCGACCTGGACATTAATTCAACCGACTTAAATCGACCTGCACAGTAATACAATCGACTTGAATCGACCTGGACATTAATCCAACCGACTTCAATCGACCTGGACATGTATTCAATCGACTTCAATCGACCTGGACATTTATCCAATCGACTCCAATCGACCTGGACAGAAATACAGTCGACTTCGGTCGACCTGGAACATTCATCCAATCGACTTCGATCGACCTGGGCATTATTTCAACCGACTCAAATCGATCCGGACATTTATCAAATCGACTTCGATAGACTTGGACATTAACCCAATCAACATCAATCTACCTGGACATTACCCATTCGACTTCAATCGGCCTGGATATTCGTCCAACCGACATTAATCGACCTGAAACATGTATCCAACCGACTCCAATTGACCAGTACAGTAATAAAACCCAATCGACTTTAATCGACCTGAACATGGATCCAGTCGACTTCAATCGACCTGGAAATAAATCCAATCGACTTCAATTGATCGGGGCAGTTAACCCAATCGACTTCAACCGACGTGGATGCATGGATGGATGGATGGATGGATTGATGGGTTATCTCGGTCGATCCCCACCGCTCCCCTCGCGTTGCCGCAAAGCCTCGCATCCCTCAAAAATCGGTGTCCCAGCAAAAAATCCCACCACGAGCATATATTATAAGTGTTTTACGAGTAGCTGTCTCGTTCTCCAGAAGAATTAACAGCCGTCCGCCCCCCCCTCGTCCCTGAGGCGTACCTCCGCATCGCAACCGACTAAGCAAGTCCACACCCCCTTTCCCCTACCAGCCGTAACGCTACACTACAAGTACAACCGGTTCAGTCGTAAGTCGGCACAGTGCCCCGCAACCCCTCACCCCTCAAAAAAGCGTAACGCCCCAATACACCCGATCGAGACACGACGTCAAGCGCCTCACCCCTCTCTCGAGAATAGCGCGTCATGACAGCCGAGTGAGAAAAATCGACACCGTCCCCTCCCCCCCTACCCTTCATGCGGACCACCACTGTAAAACCGGACGATGCGCACGAAGCGCGGCATAAAGACTAGGCGTCGCGAGCGAAGCGAAGCGCAGCGAAGCGCAGCACAGAGGCTAGGCTTCGCGAGCGAGGATCCGCTGAAGGCTTCAGATTTTCAGAGGTCAACAGCGCCTGGGTCGGAAATCTCATCGTTGAGTCGCGCTTCGTGTCTCTTCTCACGCGGAAGGCAAGAGCTCGGCTGACAGCGCCAACAAAAAAACAATCACCGAGGCAAAAGCGCGAGCGCTGTAAAGGCTTTCATGCTCATATAAGTCGACACCGTCCGTCACCCCTCGCCCCTCATGCGTAACGCCCCATTCCATACAGTAAGTCGGAACCATCCACAACCCCTCATATAGTAGCCCTCAAGCGCAACACCGCATTACAACCGGTTGAGTAAGTCGACACCCGGCACCCCTTAAGCGTAATGCCACATTACAACGGACCGAGTACGCCGACACTGATAGTTACCCTTCACCCCTCGTGCGTAACGCCGCAATACAACCGAATGTGTAAGCCGACAACCCTCACCCCTTATCGGCATAACGCCTCACTACAACTGATTTGGGTAGGTCGACGTCCTTTACCCCGCAGGCGTAACGCCACATTACAACCGCTTGAGTAAAAGTCGTCCCCGTCCGTCACCTCTCACCCCGCGCAGGGGTAACGCCTCAATACAACCGATTGTGTTATCAGTCGACACCGTCTGTCACCCCTCACCCCTTTCGCGTAACGCCGCAATACAACCGGCCGAGAGACTACGACTATCCACCCAATGCAACACCTCATGGCAGACGAGCCATGATTACAGATAAGCTGCCCCCCCCCCCCCCGCTCCCCGTTGCCTTGCTATGCATTCCAAACCCTAGTCGCAGTGTAGTAGTAACAACAGCAATGGTAGTAATAGTAGTATACAAACACTATGGTGAGAGGAAAACACCAACATCCTGCCTTTTAGAAGACCCCGTGGGCGGACTACAGTTTGAATATTTTAATCCCTTCCTAACAAGCATCGCAACGCAAAAACGGCTGGCGATGTGTCCACCAGAGAAATGGTGATATACAAGCCGTTAGCATCCGTTTCCAATCACTGCTGCTGCTACATAGAGCTGCTACAGATGCCGCTGCTGCTGCTGCTGCTGCTGCCGCTACCGCTGTACTGTGATTGGTTTCCGCCCGCCGCTGCTGCGCTATAATTAGTCTACGTACGCCGAGAGGGACTCGAGCGCTTGGAGTAAATGTCGTCCTGGGTGCCACCCACGAGCGGAACCGCCTCCACGTCGCCGTTGGTCTGCGCCGCCCTGAGCGCGTCCTGGCGCTTCTTCTCCTCTTGTTCCTGTTCACGGTGTAACGGTCGCGGCGAATGAAACGGATGCCGTGAGTGTAACGGTCAAGGTGAAGGCAAGGGTCACGGTGAGTGTAACGGTCGCAGCGAGTGTAATGGTCGCAGTGAGTGTAACGGTCGCAGTGAGTGTAACGGTTGCAATGAGTGTAACGGTTGCAATGAGTGTAACGGTCGCATGGAGTGTAACGGCTGCATGGAGTGTAACGGCCGCGGTGAATGAAACGGCTACATAGAGTGTAACAGTCGCGTTGAGCGGAACGGTCGCAGGGTAACGCAAGCATTGAGTGAAACGGTCGTTAATGGTTGCCGTGAAACGGTTGACGAGTGTGACGTTTGGTGAGAGTGGCGGTTGAGTGTAGTGGTTGAGTGCAACGGTCGAGAGTAACGTAGCAGCCGGCAGCAACGGTCACGCTTAACCACCCAGTTCAATGGTCGGGTGTAACGGTCGAGTGTAACGGTCGAGTGTGACGGACGAGTGAAACGGACGAGTGAAACGGTCGAGTGAAACGGTCGAGTGAAATGGTCGAGTGAAACGGTCGAGGGTAGCGGTCGAGGGTAACGGTCGAGTGTAGCGATCGAGTGTAACGGTCGAGTGTAACGATCGCGTGTAACGGTCGGTCGAGTGTAACGGTCGGTTGATTGTAACGGTCGGTCGAGTGTAACGGTCGAGTGTAACGGTCGAGTGTAACGGTTTGGTGCAACGATCGGGAGAAACGGTTGAGAATAAACGATCGAAAATAGCAGTCGCGTGTAGCGATCGAGTGTAACGGTCGAGTGTAACGGCCGGGTGTAACGGTCGAGTGCAACGGTCGAGTGCAACGGTCGAGTGTAACGGTCAAATGCAACGCTCTAGTGTAACGGTCAAGTGTTGAGGTCGATTGTCGAGAGTAATCATCAGTGTGACGTTTGCGTGTAACGGTCGCAATAAACGGTTGGGAGTAAACGATCAAATGCAGCGGTCACGTGTGGCGATCGAGTGAAACGGTCGAGTGTAACGGCCAAGTGTAACGGTCGAGCGCAACCATCGAGTGTAACGGTCGAGCGTAACCGTCGAGTGCAACGGTCAAGTGTCAAGGTCGATTATTGAGGGTAACCGTCGAGTGTAACGGTTGAGTGTAACGATCGACTGAATGGTGGGATGTAACGGTCGAGTGTAACGGTCGAGTGTAACGGTCGGGCGTAACGGTCGGGTGTGTAACGGTCGAGTGTAACGGTTTAGTGTGACTGTCGAGTACAACAACAGCAACAACAATCAACGACACAGCAGTACCAGGCACAAGGAACATATTAAGGCGCCTAGACGAAAACTGATGACCAGTCGTACCTTGATTTTTGCGGCGGAATAGATGAAGCCCCCAATGATGTTCACCACAACGAACTCCGCCTGGGTCATTGTAAGGGTACTGGAGAACAAGAAGTAGCCGATGATAGACACCGGGAACTGGCGACAAAAAAAAAAAAAAAAAACGAATGGGGCGAAAAGAGACCAAGTTGAATACAATAATCGAGGCAAAAAAGCAGGGAAAGGAGCAAAAACGCCACGGTAGGTTACAGCTCGCCATCTCACCCAGAACATGATTTAAAGAAGTTTCTTCGCGCAAACCCGGCCACTATTTATACGGGCTGGTCTTGGGCTAAGTCCGAAAACAAACACACCACCACAGTAGTAGCAAAAAATATGTATACTAAACCGTAGTTGCTTGATTTGAGGACCTCTACCAGACATACGCTATGGAGCCAAAAAGCGGTATACCACTGTCCCTAAATACAAGCACCTTTTGTACATTAACGTTCAATTAAAAAAATGCTTATATTTCGGGACAGAGTGTTATACCCCTGACTTATCCCACGGTACGGGTTGCCCTTTTCAGGCAATATTTTGAGACCGGCTAGGCTTATCAAGTGAGTAACTACCGGTTAAATTTTGCTCGTATAATTTTTCAGGGCTATCAATAGCTCCTATACTGTAATCATTATAATCAAATGTTGAGGTCGGGTGCCGCGAACGGCCTTATTCGAAGTCATGACTCGGGTGTCTTACTAATGACTTACTAATATACTAGTATTGAGCTTCTCGTGTGAGGAGCTCAGATAATAAGCCGATACCCCTATAAGGTGGCATTGCTCTACCTGTATCTTGAGACGAAGATAGAACAAAAAAGTAAATGGCCTACTCGTAATGTACTTCTGTGCGTACTGCTGTGCACTGCATTACAACCCTGCAGCACTCTACTGTACTGTACACTGTAAAAACAAGCATGCTCATATTGTTCACGGTGTTTCACCATAACAGAAGCTACTGTGTGTGTGTCTACTGCAGTCTAACCTACTGTACTGCTGTACACACAGGCATGCTCACGTTGTTCACGGTGTTCACCACAGCGTAAGTGGTAGCAGAAGTAGCGCTCACGCACCACAGAGCGGCGAAGTTCAGGAAGAAGCCCGCCGCACCTGAAAAACGACGAACACAAAAAAAAAGAGTCAACAAACGTCGACAGCGGGGTTAGTGAAATGCAAAATTCCACGAACCCAACACGGTTCCATTCCGTGCGAAATAAACGGTCCAATTCATGCGTACTCAACGGCTTTAGTCCGTGATTTTCAACGGCTCCATTCCGTGCGATTCAAAGGTCCATTCCACGCAAACTCAACGGATATATTTCGTACGATTTCATGGGCTAGTACACGCAATTCCAACTGCTCTATTGCGTGCAACAACGGCCCTCGTCCGTGACATTGAACCGTCCAAACCACGCAAACGAAATGGTCCAACTCGTGCAAACTAAACGGCTACACCCCGTGCTGTTCGGCGGGACCATTCCGTGCGATCCCAACCCAGCAAAATCAACGGTCCAATCCACGCGAATTCAACGTTCCAACCCCTGCGAACTAATAGGCTGTATTCCTCGCTGCTTAAAGGGTCAATTCCGCGCGATCCTAATCCATGCTAAACCAACGGTCCAATCCACTGAAGTTCAACGGCGCCAGTACCTCCAATCTAACGGTTTAATCCGGACTATTGAACGGGTCAATTCCGTGCGATCCAAACCCATGCAAAATCATCAACCCAACCAATCCACGCGAATTCAACGGCCCCGGTATCCACGATCAACGGCCACCCAACGGCCACCCAACGGCCAACCAACGGTCACCTAACGGTCACCCCACGGTTACCCAACGGTCACCCCATCACCTGCGAACAAGTTGATCGAGAGGTACAACGGTGTGTGGAGCTTCTGCTGGTCCAGGAAACCGAGATTTTCCTCCGTAAAGCTGACCAGCTCCCCGAAGCAGAAAGCCGTTGGGAGCATGATCACGAAGCCTGAGCGACACAAAAAAATGGCGAACGCAACGGATACAAATTCAACGGATAGAAGAGGGGATAGAAGAGTATGATGCAACGGATAAAAAATCAACGGATAAAAGAGGGGATAGAATAGTATGAGGGGAGAGGAGCGCCGCACCATAAGTGGCACAACATGGCATCAACCAGAGGGGTGGACGTATGGGTGGATTGTTAGATGGGGGGATCCAACGACCAAAACGAGACGTGTAAAAGCGGCATGAGGTCACGAAGCCTGAACGGCAGAGTCACGCCATCTCCCAAGCAATTCCATTTCAACGACAAATTTGAAGAAATAAATAAATAAATAAATAAATGAATAAATAAATAAAGCGGCATGAGATCACGAAGCCTGAACGGCAGAGTCACGCCGTCTCCCAAGCAATTCCATTCCAACGACAAATTTGAAAAAAAACACGAAAAAAACATGAAAACGTGGCGAATCCAACAGATTGAATAATCAAAAACCAATGGATGAATGGATGATGGGATGGATGGATGGACAGATGGAAGGATGGATGGATGGATGGATGGATGGGTGGATGGATGGATGGATAGATGAATAGACCGACAAATAGATGGATGGATGGATGGATGAACGGACCGAAAAATAGATGGATGAATGGATGAATAGATGGGAGGATGAATGGACCGACAATTAGATGGATGGATGAATTGATGGATATATGGATAGATGAATGGACCGACAAGTAGATGGATGGATGAACGGACCGACAAATGGATGGATGGATGGATAGACGGACCAACATATATAGATGGAGGGGGGGGAAGATGGATAGTCGGATGCTAAGCTTACCGAGCAGGTTGTTGTAAAAGACCATTCCGAACTTGGGCAGCTTCATCGTCCTGGTGGCGAACTTCATGGTGAGCACGTACGCCGCCGTAGCGAAGCAGTTCGCCGACATCCAGAAGTATCCCCACGCCCTGGGCGGAACACAAAAATCAAAAAAAAAAAAAAAAAAGCAGGAGAGCAAAAAAAACAGATTTTTAAACAAGAAAGCTATCGAAAACCAAGCACGACAAATTAAAACACATAGATTATACGCACGGGTACTAAATAAGCGAAAAAGATAAACTGAAAGGAAACGACAAGAAACCGCTGTATACATTATATGGATACATACCTGACACGTGTGATTTGACACGCCAANAAGCCCCCAATGATGTTCACCACAACGAACTCCGCCTGGGTCATTGTAAGGGTACTGGAGAACAAGAAGTAGCCGATGATAGACACCGGGAACTGGCGACAAAAAAAAAAAAAAAAAAGCGAATGGGGCAAAAAGAGACCAAGTTGAATATAATAATTGGAGCAAAAAAGCAGGGAAAAGAGCAAAAACGCCACGGTAGGCTGCACGAGGAGCTCGCCATCTCACCCAGAAGAGAATTTAAAGAAGTTTCTTCGCGCAAACCCGGTCAACATTTCTACGGGCTCTAGTCTTGGGCTAAACCCTAAAACAATTACACTACCACAACAGCAAAATATAACGGGGGGCCATAGTAAATAGGACCTATGGTTCACACAAACACCTATATTTTACTTGTTTTTACTTACAATATTTGGTTCTATTTACTACGGTTCTCCGTAAAAGCAAAAAAAAAAAAAGTCTACTAACTTTTTGACCTCTACCAGACATGAAACTATTGAGCCAAAAAGTGCTACTGTATATACACCCGACTCATCCCACGGTAGGTAGGGGTAGGGGTGGCAGTTAGTTTTTGCCTTCTGAAGCAATATTTTGTCACTGGGACCAGTTAAGCTTCACAAGTGAGTAACTACCGGTTGTAATAATTTTGCTCGAATAATTGTTTCAGGACTAGCTCCTATATTATAATCAGTATACTATACTATAATCAAATGTTGGGGTCCGGTGGCGCGAACGACCTTCTTCGAAGTAATGACTCGGGCGACTTACTCATAGTATTGAGCTTCTCGTGTGAGTACTGTAGCACAGAAAAATAAGCCGTCACCCCTATTATAAGGTGGCATTGCTCTACCTGTATCATGAGACTATGAGGGAACAAAAACTAAATGGCTTGCTCTATAGTCATGTGCGTATTACTGTGAACTGTGCTGTAACCCTACTACTGTACTGTACACTGACAACACAAGCATGCTCATATTGTTCACGGTGTTTTCACCACAACCGAAGCTACTGTGTGTACTACTGTCTACCGCGCCCTAATCTACTGCGCAGTACACACGAGCATGCTCACGTTGTTTGCGGTGTTCCACCACAACAGAAGCTACTGTGTGTATTACTGCCCACTGCACTCTAACCTACTGTGTACGGTAGTACTGTACGCACAAGCATGCTCACATTGTTCACGGTGTTCCACCACAACATAAGCTACTGTGCGTACCATTGTCTACTGCACTCTGATCTACTGCACTGTACACGAGCATGCTCACATTGTTCACGGTGTTCACAACATAGTAAAGCTACTGAATATACTATCTGTCTACTGCACTCTAACCTACTGTGTACAGTAGTACTGTACACACAAGCATGCTCACATTGTTCACGGTGTTCACCACAGCGTAAGTGGTAGCGGAAGTAGCGCTCACGCACCACAGGGCGGCGAAGTTCAGGAAGAAGCCCGCCGCGCCTAAAAAACGACAAACACAAAAAATAAATTAAAAAATAAATAAAAAATAAAAAAAGTGAACACGCGTCGACACCGGGGTTAGTTGAATGCAAAACTCCACGAAACCACCACGGTTCCATTATTCCGAGCGAAATGAACGGCCCAATTAATGCGTACTCAACGGCTCTAGTTCGTGATTTTCAACGGCTCCATTCCGTGCGATTCAAGGGTCCAATCCACGCAAACTCAACGGATATATTTCGTGAGATTCCATGGACCGCTAGTACGCGCAATTCCAACTGCTCTAGTGCGTGCAACAACGGCCCCGTTCCGTGACATTGAACCGTCCAAACCACGCAAATGAAACGGTCCAACTCGTGCGAACTAAACGGCTACATCTCATGTTGTTCAACGGGACCATTCCGTGCGATCCCAACCCAAGAAAAATCGACGGTCCAATCCACGCGATTTCAACGGTCCAATCCGCGCGAACAAACCGACTGTATTCCGTGCTGTTTAACGGGGCAAATCCGTGCAATCCCAATCCATGCAAAATCAACGGTCCAATCCACTAAAATTCAACGGCGCCAGTACCTCCAATATAACGACTCTAATCCGGACTATTCAACGCGTCAATTCCGTGCGATCCAAACCCATGCAAAATCAACAACCCAACCAATCCACGCGAATTCAACGGCCCCAATATCTACGATCAACGGCCACCCAACGGTCACCCAAAGGTCACCCAACAGTTACCCAACGGTCACCCAACGGCCACCCAACGGTCGCCCAACGGCCACCCAACGGTCACCCAACGGTCACTTAACGATCACCTAACGGTCACCCAACGGTTACCCAACGGTCACCCCATCACCTGCAAACAAGTTGATCGAGAGGTACAACGGCGTGTGGAGCTTCTGCTGGTCCAGGAAACCGAGATTTTCCTCCGTAAAGCTGACCAGCTCCCCGAAGCAAAAAGCCGTTGGGAGCATGATCACGAAGCCTGAGCGACACGAAAAGATGGCCAACGCAACGAATACAAATTCAACGGATAAAAGAGGGGACAGAAGAGTATGATGCAACGGATGAAAAAGCAACGGATTTAAGAAGGGATGAAATAGTATGAGGGGGGAGAAGCGCGGCACCATAAGCGGCACAAAATGATATCAACCAGGGGGGTGGACGGATGGGTGGATTGATAGATGGGTGGGTCCATTGACATGTAAAAACGGCATGAGATCACGAAGTCTGAGCGGTAGAGCCGCGCCATTCCTCAAGCGATTCCATTACAACGACAAAAAAAAACACACACGCACGAAAACGTGGCGAATCCAACCGATATGATAATCAAACCAGTAGACAGATGGATGGATGCATGGATGGATAGATTAATCGACCGACAAACAGATGGATGGATTGATTAATAGATGGATGGATGAAAGGACCGACAACTAGATGGATGGATGGATGGATGGATGAATAGATGAATGAATGGATAGATAGATGGATGGATGAATGGACCGACAAATAGATGGATGAATGAATTGATGGATAGATGGGTAGATGAATGGACCGACGAGTAGATGGATGAATGAATGGACCGACAAATAGATGGATGGATGGATAGACGGACAAATAGACGGATGGTTGAATGGACCAACAAATAGATGGAGGGGGAGAAAGATGGATAGTCGGATGCTAAGCTTACCGAGCAGGTTGTTGTAAAAGACCATTCCGAACTTGGGCAGCTTCATCGTTCTGGTGGCGAACTTCATGGTGAGCACGTACGCCGCCGTAGCGAAGCAGTTCGCCGACATCCAGAAGTAACCCCACGCCCTGGACAGCAAACAAAAACAAAAAACAGCAAAAAAAAGGCGATTTTTAAACAAGAAAGCAAGCGAAAATCACGCCGACACAGTAACCCCACGCTCTGGACAGAAAACAAAACAAAAAACAACACGTAAGAGCAAAAAAAAGAGCGATTTTTAGACTATTAATAGAAAGCAACCGGAAATCAAGCACGGCAAAATAAAAACAGATAGATACGTAATACGAACGGGTACGAAAGAAGTGAATGACAGGAACTGAAAGAAAACGAAAAGAAAACGCTGTACATCATATTTATCCGTACCTGACACGCGATACGACACGCCAACTCAAGGTTTAGCAAACCAAACACAAACACAAGCACAAGAGCTAGCTTATCATATCATATGAAGAAATACCCACGCGGTATATACAACAGGAGCGGGGAAAGAAGAAAAAAGAAACGAAAACAAAAAGCAATGCTCATACAAGCATGTATGACACGCTGACAGATCAATCAACTCACGAGAATTCGATGTCACTCCACGATGCCAAGATGGCTCCACCGGTCATAACCGCCAGGCTGAGGAGCACTAGCGGGGTGGCCACTTGCTTGTGCCAGAAAAAGTCGCCCGTAACGATGATCAGGTTTGTCAAGCTCTTAAACACAGTCACCTGCAAAAAAAATAGCCGCAAACGTTGTCAAGAGTTAGGATGATCAATCAGATTCACCAAAGCTCTCAAAATCGCGGTCATCTGCAACAAAAAGCCGCAGTCGTGAGTGTCCGAGAGATCAGTGTTGAGGCCCATCAAACTCTTACGCACAAGTCACCTGCAGAAAATAACCGCAATGTAAGTCAGGAGCTGTATAAGGCAATCAGGTTCGTCAAGCTCCTATTAATATAAAACACAAGGAGCTAGGTAGGACGATCAGCTTCGTCGAGCTCAAAATATACAAGCTTCTTCACAAGCAGCTCACAAAGCAAAAAAAAAAAAACGGCTTAATGAGAGCTAGAATGGTCTCGCCGAGCTCATAAAAACGCAGTCACGGTCAAATGATAAAAAAATAACCGGATCATAAGAGTTGCAGCTGTAGAATGATCTCGTCGAGCTCTCAAAACACTACCACCTGCAAAAATAGGCGCAGTATAACAGCTAGGATGGTTAGATTCGACGTTCGTCGTCTGCACATGTAGCTGCGTTACGGTACTTCTCCGAGAACAGTTATACTCATGACGAGAAGAGTCCGCCCGATCTCCTCGGTTGGGCAAAAACCAAAGTATTCGAACGCGAACCAAAACTCGGCAGCCTGAAAAAAAAACAAAATCGCATAAAACACTGCTAAACTGATTGCCAAAAAAAGATATACTCACCATGTACATACTCTGGTTGCAACCCGAAGAAAACACATTAAAAACGGTTGAAATAATGTACCAAACACAAAAAATGAAACTCACCATGGCTGCATTCTCTGTTTGCAACCGGAAACAAAAAAAAAGGCTCGCACAAGAAACTGCCTATTAACTAATGACCAAAAAAAGAACAAAAAAAGGGCCGCTCTCCATGGGTACATACTGTTTGCAACTTGGAAAAAGAAAAAGACTCGCGTAAGAAACGGCCTGACTAATAACCAAAAGACAAAAAAGGGCCACTCACCATGGGTACCTATAAATTCTGTTTGCAACCTAAAAAAAAGGCTCGCATAAAAAACGGCCCAAACAATGACCAAAAACAAAAAATATGTACTCCGTTTATAAAAAAAAGGCTCCCATAAGAATCGGCTTAACTAATTACCAAAACACACAAAAAAGGGCCACTCACCATGGGCACATTCATATACTGGTAGGACAAGAAGGAGGACAGGAGCATGGCACAGAAGAAGACAGCGATGGGGAACCATCGCATGGCAGTCGTGAAGTTGAAGGTTCGTACTGCACCCAGCCCATCCGACGGGAGGACTCCACCAGAATCACCGCCACGAGGCACTGTTGTCACGTTTCGTGTTTGGCGTTACATATTTCCATGTTTTGATGGTTTCGATGCCGTGAACAACCAAAACAGAGAAACAGAGAACACAAAAGGAGGAGGCGGGCGGGGGGGGGGGGTGTCAGTTACATGTCGATGTTTGATCGTAACACTTCAACACACCATAATAACGATAAAGGGTATAATATCATACAAGCAGGTGCGTCCTGCTGAATCCTACGATACTCCACACCATACTGCACCCTACTAAACCGTAGCCTACTGTATCCTACAGTACCAAACCCTACTGACCCTACTGCTATGTTATATGGTGTCGTATCTTACCCTACTGCATCCTACCGTACCTTGTGACAGCGCTTTATCCTACTGTATTGTACTGTGCCGTGTCCTACTATATCTACGTACTGTATCCTASTCTATTTACTGTTACGTATACCATACTGCGGTATCTCCTACCTGGTATTGTACACGGTATATTTGTATGTGCCTTACTCTATCCTAGTGCATCCTACTGTGCATACCCTAATGTTCCTACAGTACCATACTGCTGCACTTGAAAAGCCATGTATGATATCCTACGAGTTTCTACTGTATCCTACTGTGCCGTACCGCTGTACTTGGAAGGCCATGTGCGATATCCCACTACTATTAATAGTGTTTACTGGTACTGCAGTACCCATACTGCACCCTATTGTGCCCTACTGTATCGTACTGCATACATACTGCACCCTACTGTACCCATACTGTCTGTGCAATACTTAACTACTGATGTATCCTACAGTATCCTACTGCACTCTACTGCACCCATACTGAATCCTACTGCTGTATCCTACTGTACCCTACTGCACTCTACTGCATACTACTGCTCTATCCCACTGTACCCTACTGATGTATCCTACTGTGTACCTGGAAGGCCATGGGCAGGAGGTGCAGCTTCGCTTCGAAGTTGAAGGCCAGAGCCTGTAAAGAGGCCATACATTTCGGGAGGGGAGGGGGGGAAGAACAAAAAAACAAACGGGGCTGGGGGGTCAGACTTCAAGACAATAGACAAAAACCTGGTAGACCATTTAGACCATAGGCCATGGACGAAACGACTACTCGTATAGACAATATACCATAGATAATAGACCTACCTGGTATTAGACTATTATTAACAGTCGTCGACTAGTTATGAGTTTGCTAGGTAGGTACCTGGTACACTTTTAGTCGATTAGTTGGAAAACTTCGGCACCCAGCTAATGACTATTAATACCACGAAGTCCGGAAATATAAAGATTCTGAGCATTCCTATTAATACCCAAACGTTCCTTATCATTTCGGACAGAGCTGTAGCCGTTCAGTTCAGTCCAGCCAACTCGCATGCTTGTAATCTGTAATACTCGAAGCTGTATATGGTACCGGTACGGTATTGTTTTTTACGGCCACGAGTAACTTGGCGCCTATTGATATTGAGCTAATTACAGTATGATTGTTGATGACTCATGCATTGTCTAATGTCTATGGTCTGCTGTCTATTGTCCACTGTCTATTGTCCACTGTCTATTGTCCATGGTCTATTGTCTACTGTTTATGGTCTACGAGTACGAGGTTTATTGTCTTTTGTCTATTGTCTATGGCCTACTGACATTGTCTACCAGGTATGATTTATGGTCTATTGGGTCTATGGTCTGCTAATAGTTAGCCAACAAATAATAACAGCCCTACATACCGTAGTATATACATATGCTGTCTGAAAGCAGGTCTCGCATATTATATTTTACAGAAGTGTCTCTCTAGTACAGATCCAACCCATCAGACGAATGCCCTTTTCAATGTATCGATCGTGCAGATTATATACGGCTCATGGCATGTACATAGAGATCATTCATACCATGAAAAATCTACTTCATCCAGTATATAGGAATCGATTATCTGTCTAAAAGGTGGGGGGTAGAGATTTCTATGTGGTTCATATACTGTAACAAGTCGGGCAGTTGTTAATAAAACGGTAGCGTCACGGGATCCCGACCATCCATATCTATACTGCTACGGACGGTATCGATATGTTGATAAAGATTTAGATATGATAGATATCATACCCACCTCACTTCGGTCAATTAAAAATGGCAGCGTTCCGATCGTCTTATGATACCATTTACGATACAGTACAACAGCAGCAGCATCGGCATGTGTGTGTGTGTCTTAATTCACATGAAACCGTTCTTTCTATATACCCGTCGATATCCCGCACACCCAGTGTCCGTGCCGATTCTTCATCTTATTAAATAGAGAGATAAAAGATATGCGGTCACAATTGTCAACATTAGATTTCCATGCTATCATACATTTAGTATAAATAGTTTATATCGGCCAGACCGTCTACTCCGGACGGTATCGATGAGTTGGTGAAGCTTCAGATTTCCATACGATAACGGGGGGTGTTAATAGTAATCAGAACTAACGATGGAGCCATTGACTAAAGAGGCGTGTTCCAAATAAAAACAAGAGAACAAATTTTGCCTAAGAACTGGTCCCCCGTTTGTGGGGACAAATCACTTGGAATTAGTGTAGGATAATATATTCGGTTCTGAATGGGTCAATGCCCGTTAAATTCGCAAGCAAGGGCAGAAGCGTGTTCCGAATTGAAGTTCCGAAGTCAAGAGCCGAACTGAAAATATTTGTTTCCACCGAGTTTAACCCCCCGCTAGAGAACTGCAAAAAAAGGCGGAGAGAGGCATGTTCCGAATCGGGGCAACAAAAAAAAAAAAAAAAAAAACTCCGCTTAACCCCACCGACTATATATCTATCCGCTTTTGGAGGTGACAAACGAGTTGGAATTAGTGGGGACAAAATAAGTTCGTAGTTCGTAGTGCGTGTGTGCGTTTTTCACGTGAAACCGTTATTTTTACATACTGCTGTAGACTGTAGACTGTACCCGTCCAGCACCCAGCACATCCAGTGCCGTGCTGATTCTTCATCCTATTAACAGAGAGGTACAAGCTTTGTGGTCACAAAACCACAGCGACTCAGCTACGTACTGCATTGTAATACAGCAGTAAGGAGAGTGGGCAATGAAATGCTACGAGTAAGTAATCGCACTTACTGGACATGACAAGATATTATTAAGAAGAACATACACACGCTATCATACTCCTGTATGTAGGGCTGGGCACTCGCTGACTCAGTCAGTAGCGATGTATACTGTCGTCAAAATCAATCAGTATACTGGATTGCAGCAGCATACTGTCTCTCCTCTCTCCTCCCGACAAGCATTTGGTGGGTTTCCGTACTATATCATGGCGTGTTTCTTGGGACGTACGTAACACAAAATCTACTAGCGAATATACTAGCGAATATACTGGCCGGATCAATCAGTAGATTAATACTGCCAGTACATACTGTGTGCCAGTGCCCAGCCCCATATATATATTTTAGAAAACAAAAAAAATAAAAAAAACAGCTGCGAGAMKTCGAGGATTTGSMKAAAAATATTGTTTATTTAATAATACKGTGTGATAACATWTACTTATCGCGCATACTTACGGGATATGTAGAACCCGGAAACAAAAAGCAGAGAAACGAAGACYKGAAAGTAAGAAAAAAAATAAAGAAAAATAGAAAATACCAAGGAACAAAAAAAGCAAAYAGAAAWAAACACCAGGAARATATAGACTATATACCAACAGCGCAACAAATAATAACCAAAGCGCGGAACAAAAATACCCCGAGCATGAGGCACTACAGTATGGCGAGAGAGAGAAAAGAGAGAGGGGTACTTTGTACCCAAAGGAAGCAAAAAGTCGGCAAAAGACAAGTCAAAACCAAACCACACCACACCAACCCACACCAAGAAAATAACCAAAACAAACTGAAACCAAGACAGACCACAACAACAGGACAAGATGCAGAAGCCGACATATAGGATATAGGGTCCGAAAGCTACCGGAAACATTCGACACGCGGTCTGTCATTGACACTCGGTCTGTCAGTCAGGGGACAGGGGACAAATTAATGCGCCACTGGTGGTGTATAAATAGGGCTGGGCACTGGCTGACTCAGTCAGTAGCGATGTATACTGTCGTCAAAATCAATCAGTATAATGGATTGCAGCAGTATACTGCTGTCTCTGCTTTTCTCCTCTCTCCTTCCGAAACGCATTTGGCGGGTTTCCGTACTATAATATGGCGTGTTTCTTGAACGTACATGAGAAAAAAAACTAGTGGCAAATATACTGGCCGGGCCAATCAGTAGATTGATACTGCCAGTAGATTACTACTGCCAGTACATACTGTGCCAGTGCCCAGCCCTAATATATACCAGGTACCACACACAGGACGACCACGTCATAGTAGCAGGTACAGTACCAGGTAGGTACCCAGTGCCAGGTACCACAGGGAAAGCACGAAAACAAGAAAAAACGGAGACACAGCAGTCCTATATGGAAAGGCCAACAGGAAAAAAAAAACGGAGCGTTGGGATTTCTGTACGATTCGAGAAAGAGATCAAAGCGAACCAAAAAAACGATGTGTTACTTGGTTTTAGTATAGCCCCGGCCGCTCCGTCTCGAAAGGGGTGCGTGGTCAATGGTCAAATGACTACTAATACGGGGGGCGATAGTAAACACTAGTAAGTAGGACCAACTATTGTTAGTCAAAATGGGGAAATATATAGGTTTATGTCTGTACAATAGGTCCTATTTACTACGAGCTGGGCCAGCCGTAAAGCGGATAAAGCTTTGTTGAGTCGGATCTCGTGAACCACTGCAAATTAGGCTACAAAAATTGGGGACACTAAAACCCTGACACACCACTGCTGATGCAAAACAAAAATCGTATATAAAAAATTCTAAACTTTTTATTTTCCCGACTTGATCTCGCTGAGATATCTGCGAAAACTCAAAAACACCGACTTTTTGACACAAAATTCGTATAAAAATCGTCGTCTTCGATCTCTATGAAACTTGGTGGAGACAGTGCTGAAGACACACATAGAAGAGCAATGAAGGTCTTGTTGCCCAATTCGCCACCCATCAAGAGATATCACCAAAACTCGATTTCCATACATTAGTCAAGTCATTACGAAAAAAATGGCATTTCTGCGATGCCCCGCTCAATTTTGAATATTTTGCACTGAGTTTTTTAACCCCGGATTTGAATCGCACGTTCAAAGGCATTCACCTTCGGCCCTACCAGGTACTTATTTTTTTGTTTTACTAGTATTGGTCGCATTTGTGCTTTTTCGGGTTTTTGGATCGGTCATATCTCCTGGAAAAAATGAAATAATGCATAGGGACGACGGTCAACCTGTTGACGAGTGTATGAACTACACCGTGTCGAAAGACCAAGTCCAATTTCGAAAAAATGATGGGGGCATGGCCAATCCGACGTTTAAACCATGTTATGGCTGGCCCAGCTCGTATGGTCCCCGAAAAATAGGGTACAAGGCAAGCAACAAATGAGTACGCCACCCCACCCAAATGACTATTAAGAAGCCAAGCAACAAATGAGTACGCCCCCCGGCTCCCGGCCTGGCTCTCTCCAAAAACAAAAAGGGTGGCTCCGACTGTTTTGTTGCGTGCTCCCCTGGGTACCAGGTAGCAGGTAGCA
The DNA here is from genome assembly GCA_008828725.1 of Saccharina japonica. NCBI lineage: Eukaryota > Phaeophyceae > Laminariales > Laminariaceae > Saccharina > Saccharina japonica. Next base: position 162,802 of record MEHQ01002578.1, read on the forward strand.
GGTAGCAGGGGTATTTTAAGATTTCTGTGTGGTGACTTTTGTATTTCCTACTTTTATGTGTGGTTCAATGCTGAATTGCGATCAAGACCGGGAGAGATGGAAGAGATAATAGCTGTTTTAATGATGATTTGCGCTATATCAACATATATGTATTGATATTAATCAGATTAATAACTGCTGTTGCACCTGTGTGGTGTCAAGTGCCAAGTACCAAACAGTTAAGATGAACGGACGAGGCACTACGGAACCACAGGACACAGGACCGTTCGGGTCAACGCCGTCCAAAAAAAGACAACCCACAACCCACAACCGAAACATGTATACTTCGCATATGTACATATGGCATCGGGGATACCGCTCTATTATTAGTATTATTAGTAATAGTTTTTAGAGGCGCGCCCACGCTTTTGCGGACAAACTATCAACTTGGAATTAGAGTGGAACACTTTTGTGCGGTGGTAAAAAGGGTTTAATCCCTTAAGAACTGGTCCCATGAATTTGAGGACAAAATACTTGGAATTAGTGTGAGACTTTTGTTTTCAGGTCTGAAAGGGCTAAGGTCTCTTCAGATTTAAGTTAACCCTTAAAATCATCATTATTATAGTATAAATATACGGTATATATTATAAATATAAATATGATATACGTACGTATATACGTTGTTTTTTAATTTTTTTAATTTACGTATATANTATATACGTAAATTAAAAAAATTAAAAAACAACGTATATACGTACGTATATCATATTTATATTTATAATATATACCGTATATTTATACTATAATAATGATGATTTTAAGGGTTAACTTAAATCTGAAGAGACCTTAGCCCTTTCAGACCTGAAAACAAAAGTCTCACACTAATTCCAAGTATTTTGTCCTCAAATTCATGGGACCAGTTCTTAAGGGATTAAACCCTTTTTACCACCGCACAAAAGTGTTCCACTCTAATTCCAAGTTGATAGTTTGTCCGCAAAAGCGTGGGCGCGCCTCTAAAAACTATTACTAATAATACTAATAATAGAGCGGTATCCCCGATGCCATATGTACATATGCGAAGTATACATGTTTCGGTTGTGGGTTGTGGGTTGTCTTTTTTTGGACGGCGTTGACCCGAACGGTCCTGTGTCCTGTGGTTCCGTAGTGCCTCGTCCGTTCATCTTAACTGTTTGGTACTTGGCACTTGACACCACACAGGTGCAACAGCAGTTATTAATCTGATTAATATCAATACATATATGTTGATATAGCGCAAATCATCATTAAAACAGCTATTATCTCTTCCATCTCTCCCGGTCTTGATCGCAATTCAGCATTGAACCACACATAAAAGTAGGAAATACAAAAGTCACCACACAGAAATCTTAAAATACCCCTGCTACCTGCTACCTGCTACCTGGTACCCAGGGGAGCACGCAACAAAACAGTCGGAGCCACCCTTTTTGTTTTTGGAGAGAGCCAGGCCGGGAGCCGGGGGGCGTACTCATTTGTTGCTTGGCTTCTTAATAGTCATTTGGGTGGGGTGGCGTACTCATTTGTTGCTTGCCTTGTACCCTATTTTTCGGGGACCATACGAGCTGGGCCAGCCATAACATGGTTTAAACGTCGGATTGGCCATGCCCCCATCATTTTTTCGAAATTGGACTTGGTCTTTCGACACGGTGTAGTTCATACACTCGTCAACAGGTTGACCGTCGTCCCTATGCATTATTTTATTTTTTCCAGGAGATATGACCGATCCAAAAACCCGAAAAAGCACAAATGCGACCAATACTAGTAAAACAAAAAAATAAGTACCTGGTAGGGCCGAAGGTGAATGCCTTTGAACGTGCGATTCAAATCCGGGGTTAAAAAACTCAGTGCAAAATATTCAAAATTGAGCGGGGCATCGCAGAAATGCCATTTTTTTCGTAATGACTTGACTAATGTATGGAAATCGAGTTTTGGTGATATCTCTTGATGGGTGGCGAATTGGGCAACAAGACCTTCATTGCTCTTCTATGTGTGTCTTCAGCACTGTCTCCACCAAGTTTCATAGAGATCGAAGACGACGATTTTTATACGAATTTTGTGTCAAAAAGTCGGTGTTTTTGAGTTTTCGCAGATATCTCAGCGAGATCAAGTCGGGAAAATAAAAAGTTTAGAATTTTTTATATACGATTTTTGTTTTGCATCAGCAGTGGTGTGTCAGGGTTTTAGTGTCCCCAATTTTTGTAGCCTAATTTGCAGTGGTTCACGAGATCCGACTCAACAAAGCTTTATCCGCTTTACGGCTGGCCCAGCTCGTAGTAAATAGGACCTATTGTACAGACATAAACCTATATATTTCCCCATTTTGACTAACAATAGTTGGTCCTACTTACTAGTGTTTACTATCGCCCCCCGTATTAGTAGTCATTTGACCATTGACCACGCACCCCTTTCGAGACGGAGCGGCCGGGGCTATACTAAAACCAAGTAACACATCGTTTTTTTGGTTCGCTTTGATCTCTTTCTCGAATCGTACAGAAATCCCAACGCTCCGTTTTTTTTTTCCTGTTGGCCTTTCCATATAGGACTGCTGTGTCTCCGTTTTTTCTTGTTTTCGTGCTTTCCCTGTGGTACCTGGCACTGGGTACCTACCTGGTACTGTACCTGCTACTATGACGTGGTCGTCCTGTGTGTGGTACCTGGTATATATTAGGGCTGGGCACTGGCACAGTATGTACTGGCAGTAGTAATCTACTGGCAGTATCAATCTACTGATTGGCCCGGCCAGTATATTTGCCACTAGTTTTTTTCTCATGTACGTTCAAGAAACACGCCATATTATAGTACGGAAACCCGCCAAATGCGTTTCGGAAGGAGAGAGGAGAAAAGCAGAGACAGCAGTATACTGCTGCAATCCATTATACTGATTGATTTTGACGACAGTATACATCGCTACTGACTGAGTCAGCCAGTGCCCAGCCCTATTTATACACCACCAGTGGCGCATTAATTTGTCCCCTGTCCCCTGACTGACAGACCGAGTGTCAATGACAGACCGCGTGTCGAATGTTTCCGGTAGCTTTCGGACCCTATATCCTATATGTCGGCTTCTGCAGCTTGTCCTGTTGTTGTGGTCTGTCTTGGTTTCAGTTTGTTTTGGTTATTTTCTTGGTGTGGGTTGGTGTGGTGTGGTTTGGTTTTGACTTGTCTTTTGCCGACTTTTTGCTTCCTTTGGGTACAAAGTACCCCTCTCTCTTTTCTCTCTCTCGCCATACTGTAGTGCCTCATGCTCGGGGTATTTTTGTTCCGCGCTTTGGTTATTATTTGTTGCGCTGTTGGTATATAGTCTATATYAGTTCCTGGTGTGTTWTTMTCYTTTGCTSGTMKMRTAGCTTTTTGTTCCCTTGGTAGTMATTTCTATTTTYTYCTRATTATTTTKTGTTTCTTCTTTCYSGTCSTRTCGTTTCTCTGCTTTTTKMYATGTTTTCCGGGTTTCMTACATATCCGTATATGCGCGATKMAAAGCTAWTATGTYTATWCACWCTCASGTATTATTAAATATAKACAATATMWTTKTMCTTCAATCCTCGAMKTCTCMCAGCSMKTGTTTTTTTTATTTTTTTTGTTTTCTAAAATATATATATGGGGCTGGGCACTGGCACACAGTATGTACTGGCAGTATTAATCTACTGATTGATCCGGCCAGTATATTCGCTAGTATATTCGCTAGTAGATTTTGTGTTACGTACGTCCCAAGAAACACGCCATGATATAGTACGGAAACCCACCAAATGCTTGTCGGGAGGAGAGAGGAGAGACAGTATGCTGCTGCAATCCAGTATACTGATTGATTTTGACGACAGTATACATCGCTACTGACTGAGTCAGCCAGTGCCCAGCCCTACATACATGCGTATGAATATGATAGCGTGTGTATGTTCTTGTTAATAATATCTTGTCATGTCCAGTAAGTGCGATTACTTACTCGTAGCATTTCATTGCCCACTCTCCTTACTGTATTACAATCCAGTAGCTGAGTCGCTGCAGTTTTGTGACCACAAAGCTTGTACCTCTCTGTTAATAGGATGAAGAATCAGCACGGCACTGGATGTGCTGGGTGCTGGACGGGTACAGTCTACAGTCTACAGCAGTATGTAAAAATAACGGTTTCACGTGAAAAACGCACACACGCACTACGAACTACGAACTTATTTTGTCCACTAATTTCAACTCGTTTGTCATGTCCAAAAACGGGTAGATACGTATGTTATAGTCGGTGGGGTTAAGCGGAGTGTTTTTTTTTTTTTTTTTTGTTGCCCCGATTCGGAACATGTCTCCGCCTTTTTTTGCAGTTCTCTAGCGGGGGGTTAAACTCGGTGGAAACAAATATTTTCAGTTCGGCTCTTGACTTCGGAACTTCAATTCGGAACACGCTTCTGCCCTTGCTTGCGAATTTAACGGGCATTGACCCATTCAGAACCGAATATATTATCCTACACTAATTCCAAGTGATTTGTCCCCACAAACGGGGGACCAGTTCTTAGGCAAAATTTTTCGCTGTTATTGGACACACGCCTTTCTTCTGTCAGCTCCATCATGTGCCTACCCAGCCATAATTGCCTCTCAGAGTTACCTTTATTATTTTGACACCCCCCGTTATCGTATGGAAATCTGAAGCTTCACCAACTATCGATACCGTCCGGAGTAGACGGTCTGGCCGACATAAACTATTTATACTAAATGTATGATAGCATGGAAATCTAATTTGACAATTGTGACCGCAAAACTTTTATCTCTTATTCAATAACATGAAGAATCGGCACGGACACTGGGTGTGCGGGATATCGACGGGTATATAGAAATAACGGTTTCATGTGAATTAAGACACACACACACATGCCGATGCTGCTGCTGTTGTACTGTATCGTAAATGGTATCATAAGACGATCGGAACGCTGCCATTTTTAATTGACCGAAGTGAGGTGGTATATATCTATCAATATCTAAATCTTTATCAACATATCAATACCGTCCGTAGCAGTATAGATATGGATGGTCGGGATCCCGTGACGCTACCGTTTTATTAACATACTGCCCGACTTGTTGACAGCAGTATATGAACCACATAGATTAGACATCTCTACCCCCCAACTTTTAGACAGATAATCGATTCCTATATACTGGATAAGAAGATAACGATTCTTTCACTCAAGGTATGAATGATCTGTATGTACATGCCATGAGCCGTATATAATCTGCACGATCGATTACATTGAAAGGGCATTGTCTGATGGGTTGGATCTGTACTAGAGCAGACAACTTCTGTAATATAATATGCGAGACCTGTCTTTCAACAGCAACCTCTATGTTATATATACTACGGTATGTAGGGCTGTTATTATTAGTTGGCTAACTATAATAGAGACCATAGACCCAAATACCATAAATCATACCTGGTAGACAATGTCAGTAGAGCAATAGACAAAAGACAATAAACCTCGTACTCGTAGCCATAAGACAGTAGACAATTGCATGGACAAAGACATGGACAATAGACAGTGGACAATAGACAGCAGACCATAGACATTAGACATGCATGAGTCATCAACAATCATACTGTAATTGGCTCAATATCAATAGGCGCCAAGTTACTCGTGGACCGTAAAAAAAATCGTCCGTACCATATACAGCTTCGAGTATTACAGATTACAGCATGCGAGTTGGCTGGACTGAACTGAACGGCTACAGCTCTGTCCGAAATGTATAAGGAACGTTTGGGTTTCAATAGGAATGCTCAGAAAATCTTTATATTTCCGGACCTGGTATTAATAGTCATTAGCTGGGTGCCGAAGTTTTCCAACTAATCGACTAAAAGTGTGGTACCTACCTAGCAAACTCATAACTAGTCGACGACTATTAATAATAGTCTAATACCAGGGATAGGTCTACTATATCTATGGATATGTGTCATAGTAGTCGTTTCGTCCATGGCCTATGGTCTATATGGTTCTACCAGGTTATTGTCTATTGTCTTGAAGTCTGACCCCCCAGCCCCGTTTGTTTTTTTGTTCTTCCCCCCCTCCCCTCCCGAAATGTACGGCCTCTTTACAGGCTCTGGCCTTCAACTTCGAAGCGAAGCTGCACCTCCTGCCCATGGCCTTTACACGTAGGTACATCGGACAGGTAGAGAGAGTATCGATGCAGTAGGGTACAGTAGGATACAGCAGTAGGATTCAGTATGGGTGCAGTAGAGTGCAGTAGGATACGTAGGATACATCAGTAGTTGAAGTATTGCACAGACAGTATGGGTACAGTAGGGTGCAGTATGTATGCAGTACGATACAGTAGGGCACAATAGGGTGCAGTATGGGTACTGCAGTACCAGTAAACACTATTAATAGTAGTGGGATATCGCACATGGCCTTCCAAGTACAGCGGTACGGCACAGTAGGATACAGTAGAAACTCGTAGGATATCATACATGGCTTTTCAAGTGCAGCAGTATGGTACTGTAGGAACATTAGGGTATGCACAGTAGGATGCACTAGGATAGAGTAAGGCACATACAAATATACCGTGTACAATACCAGGTAGGAGATACCGCAGTATGGTATACGTAACAGTAAATAGACTAGGATACAGTACGTAGATATAGTAGGACACGGCACAGTACAATACAGTAGGATAAAGCGCTGTCACAAGGTACGGTAGGATGCAGTAGGGTAAGATACGACACCATATAACATAGCAGTAGGGTCAGTAGGGTTTGGTACTGTAGGATACAGTAGGCTACGGTTTAGTAGGGTGCAGTATGGTGTGGAGTATCGTAGGATTCAGCAGGACGCACCTGCTTGTATGATATTATACCCTTTATCGTTATTATGGTGTGTTGAAGTGTTACGATCAAACATCGACATGTAACTGACACCCCCCCCCCCCGCCCGCCTCCTCCTTTTGTGTTCTCTGTTTCTCTGTTTTGGTTGTTCACGGCATCGAAACCATCAAAACATGGAAATATGTAACGCCAAACACGAAACGTGACAACAGTGCCTCGTGGCGGTGATTCTGGTGGAGTCCTCCCGTCGGATGGGCTGGGTGCAGTACGAACCATTCAACTTCACGACTGCCATGCGATGGTTCCCCATCGCTGTCTTCTTCTGTGCCATGCTCCTGTCCTCCTTCTTGTCCTACCAGTATATGAATGTGCCCATGGTGAGTGGCCCTTTTTTGTGTGTTTTGGTAATTAGTTAAGCCGATTCTTATGGGAGCCTTTTTTTTATAAACGGAGTACATATTTTTTGTTTTTGGTCATTGTTTGGGCCGTTTTTTATGCGAGCCTTTTTTTTAGGTTGCAAACAGAATTTATAGGTACCCATGGTGAGTGGCCCTTTTTTGTCTTTTGGTTATTAGTCAGGCCGTTTCTTACGCGAGTCTTTTTCTTTTTCCAAGTTGCAAACAGTATGTACCCATGGAGAGCGGCCCTTTTTTTGTTCTTTTTTTGGTCATTAGTTAATAGGCAGTTTCTTGCGCGAGCCTTTTTTTTTTGTTTCCGGTTGCAAACAGAGAATGCAGCCATGGTGAGTTTCATTTTTTGTGTTTGGTACATTATTTCAACCGTTTTTAATGTGTTTTCTTCGGGTTGCAATCAGAGTATGTACATGGTGAGTATATCTTTTTTTGGCAATCAGTTTAGCAGTGTTTTATGCGATTTTGTTTTTTTTTCAGGCTGCCGAGTTTTGGTTCGCGTTCGAATACTTTGGTTTTTGCCCAACCGAGGAGATCGGGCGGACTCTTCTCGTCATGAGTATAACTGTTCTCGGAGAAGTACCGTAACGCAGCTACATGTGCAGACGACGAACGTCGAATCTAACCATCCTAGCTGTTATACTGCGCCTATTTTTGCAGGTGGTAGTGTTTTGAGAGCTCGACGAGATCATTCTACAGCTGCAACTCTTATGATCCGGTTATTTTTTTATCATTTGACCGTGACTGCGTTTTTATGAGCTCGGCGAGACCATTCTAGCTCTCATTAAGCCGTTTTTTTTTTTTTGCTTTGTGAGACAGATTTTTAAACAAGAAAGCTATCGAAAACCAAGCACGACAAATTAAAACACATAGATTATACGCACGGGTACTAAATAAGCGAAAAAGATAAACTGAAAGGAAACGACAAGAAACCGCTGTATACATTATATGGATACATACCTGACACGTGTGATTTGACACGCCAACTCAAGGTGTAGCGAACCAAAAACAAACACAAGCACAAGAGCTACGTAGCTACCAGGTATCGTATGAAGAAATACTCACGCGGTATACGACAGAAGCGAAAAAAAAGGAAAACAAAAACCAAACCAAAAAGCAGTACTCATACAAGTATACAAGTATGTATGACACGCTGACAGATCCATCAACTCACGAGAATTCGATGTCACTCCACGATGCCAAGATCGCTCCACCGGTCATAACCGCCAGGCTGAGGAGCACAAGCGGGGTGGCCACTTGCTTGTGCCAGAAAAAGTCGCCCGTAACGATGATCAGGTTTGTCAAGCTCTTAAACACAGTCACCTGCAGAAAAATTGCCGCAAACGTTTTCAAGAGTTAGCATGATCAGATTCATCAAGCTCTCGAAATCGCGGTCATCTGCAACAAAAAGGCCGCATCGTCAGTGTTCGAGATATCAGTGATGAGGCCCATCAAACTCTTACGCACAAGTCACCTGCAGAAAATAACCGCAATGTAAGTCAGGAGCTGTATAAGGCAATCAGGTTCGTCAAGCTCCTATTAATATAAAACACAAGGAGCTAGGTAGGACGATCAGCTTCGTCGAGCTCAAAATATACAAGCTTCTTCACAAGCAGTCACAAAGCAAAAAAAAAACGGCTTAATGAGAGCTAGAATGGCCTCGCAGAGCTCATAAAAACGCAGTCACGGTCAAATAATAAAAAATAACCGGATCATAAGAGTTGCAGCTGTAGGACGATCTCGTCGAGCTCTCAAAACACTACCACCTGCAAAAATAGGCGCAGTATAACAGCTAGGATGGTTAGATTCGACGTTCGTCGCCTGCACATGTAGCTGCGTTACGATACTTCTCCGAGAACAGTTATACTCATGACAAGAAGAGTCCGCCCGATCTCCTCGATCGGGCAAAAACCAAAGTATTCGAACGCGAACCAAAACTCTGCAGCCTGAAAAAAAACAAAATCGCATAAAACACTGCTAAACTGATGGCCAAAAAAAGATATACTCACCATGTACATACTCTGGTTGCAACCCGAAGAAAACACATTAAAAACGGTTGAAATAATGTACCAAACACAAAAAATGAAACTCACCATGGCTGCATACTCTGTTTGCAACCGGAAACAAAAAAAAAGGCTCGCACAAGAAACTGCCTATTAACTAATGACCAAAAAAAGAACAAAAAAAAGGGCCGCTCTCCATGGGTACATACTGTTTGCAACTTGGAAAAAGAAAAAGACTCGCGTAAGAAACGGCCTGACTAATAACCAAAAGACAAAAAAGGGCCACTCACCATGGGTACCTATAAATTCTGTTTGCAACCTAAAAAAAAGGCTCGTATAAAAAACGGCCCAAACAATGACCAAAAACAAAAAAGATGTACTCCGTCTATAAAAAAAAGGCTCCCATAAGAAACGGCTTAACTAATTACCAAAACACACAAAAAAGGGCCACTCACCATGGGCACATTCATATACTGGTAGGACAAGAAGGAGGACAGGAGCATGGCACAGAAGAAGACAGCGATGGGGAACCATCGCATGGCAGTCGTGAAGTTGAACGGTTCGTACTGCACCCAGCCCATCCGACGGGAGGACTCCACCAGAATCACCGCCACGAGGCACTGTTGTCACGTTTCGTGTTTGGCGTTACATATTTCCATGTTTTGATGGTTTCGATGCCGTGAACAACCAAAACAGAGAAACAGAGAACACAAAAGGAGGAGGCGGGCGGGGGGGGGGGGTGTCAGTTACATGTCGATGTTTGATCGTAACACTTCAACACACCATAATAACGATAAAGGGTATAATATCATACAAGCAGGTGCGTCCTGCTGAATCCTACGATACTCCACACCATACTGCACCCTACTAAACCGTAGCCTACTGTATCCTACAGTACCAAACCCTACTGACCCTACTGCTATGTTATATGGTGTCGTATCTTACCCTACTGCATCCTACCGTACCTTGTGACAGCGCTTTATCCTACTGTATTGTACTGTGCCGTGTCCTACTATATCTACGTACTGTATCCTAGTCTATTTACTGTTACGTATACCATACTGCGGTATCTCCTACCTGGTATTGTACACGGTATATTTGTATGTGCCTTACTCTATCCTAGTGCATCCTACTGTGCATACCCTAATGTTCCTACAGTACCATACTGCTGCACTTGAAAAGCCATGTATGATATCCTACGAGTTTCTACTGTATCCTACTGTGCCGTACCGCTGTACTTGGAAGGCCATGTGCGATATCCCACTACTATTAATAGTGTTTACTGGTACTGCAGTACCCATACTGCACCCTATTGTGCCCTACTGTATCGTACTGCATACATACTGCACCCTACTGTACCCATACTGTCTGTGCAATACTTAACTACTGATGTATCCTACAGTATCCTACTGCACTCTACTGCACCCATACTGAATCCTACTGCTGTATCCTACTGTACCCTACTGCACTCTACTGCATACTACTGCTCTATCCCACTGTACCCTACTGATGTATCCTACTGTGTACCTGGAAGGCCATGGGCAGGAGGTGCAGCTTCGCTTCGAAGTTGAAGGCCAGAGCCTGTAAAGAGGCGGTACATTTCGGGAGGGGAGGGGGGGAAGAACAAAAAAACAAACGGGGCTGGGGGGTCAGACTTCAAGACAATAGACAAAAACCTGGTAGACCATTTAGACCATAGGCCATGGACGAAACGACTACTCGTATAGACAATATACCATAGATAATAGACCTACCTGGTATTAGACTATTATTAACAGTCGTCGACTAGTTATGAGTTTGCTAGGTAGGTACCTGGTACACTTTTAGTCGATTAGTTGGAAAACTTCGGCACCCAGCTAATGACTATTAATACCACGAAGTCCGGAAATATAAAGATTCTGAGCATTCCTATTAATACCCAAACGTTCCTTATCATTTCGGACAGAGCTGTAGCCGTTCAGTTCAGTCCAGCCAACTCGCATGCTTGTAATCTGTAATACTCGAAGCTGTATATGGTACCGGTACGGTATTGTTTTTTACGGCCACGAGTAACTTGGCGCCTATTGATATTGAGCTAATTACAGTATGATTGTTGATGACTCATGCATTGTCTAATGTCTATGGTCTGCTGTCTATTGTCCACTGTCTATTGTCCACTGTCTATTGTCCATGGTCTATTGTCTACTGTTTATGGTCTACGAGTACGAGGTTTATTGTCTTTTGTCTATTGTCTATGGCCTACTGACATTGTCTACCAGGTATGATTTATGGTCTATTGGGTCTATGGTCTGCTAATAGTTAGCCAACAAATAATAACAGCCCTACATACCGTAGTATATACATATGCTGTCTGAAAGCAGGTCTCGCATATTATATTTTACAGAAGTGTCTCTCTAGTACAGATCCAACCCATCAGACGAATGCCCTTTTCAATGTATCGATCGTGCAGATTATATACGGCTCATGGCATGTACATAGAGATCATTCATACCATGAAAAATCTACTTCATCCAGTATATAGGAATCGATTATCTGTCTAAAAGGTGGGGGGTAGAGATTTCTATGTGGTTCATATACTGTAACAAGTCGGGCAGTTGTTAATAAAACGGTAGCGTCACGGGATCCCGACCATCCATATCTATACTGCTACGGACGGTATCGATATGTTGATAAAGATTTAGATATGATAGATATCATACCCACCTCACTTCGGTCAATTAAAAATGGCAGCGTTCCGATCGTCTTATGATACCATTTACGATACAGTACAACAGCAGCAGCATCGGCATGTGTGTGTGTGTCTTAATTCACATGAAACCGTTCTTTCTATATACCCGTCGATATCCCGCACACCCAGTGTCCGTGCCGATTCTTCATCTTATTAAATAGAGAGATAAAAGATATGCGGTCACAATTGTCAACATTAGATTTCCATGCTATCATACATTTAGTATAAATAGTTTATATCGGCCAGACCGTCTACTCCGGACGGTATCGATGAGTTGGTGAAGCTTCAGATTTCCATACGATAACGGGGGGTGCTCACAAAAATAAATAAAAAACGGAATCAACTGCTGAGAGCGCCAATTAATAGTAGCGTGGGTAGGCACAATTCGATGCGAGTCGACGAGGGAAGGAAAGGCTGAAGTCTTCTCGCGATAAAAATGCAAGGCAAGCACCGTAGTGGGGGAGGAGGGAGAGGAGCCTACTTTGTGACCCCGGATCTGAGTTACGACTAGGGAGGAGAGAGAAAGGAAGGGCGAAGATAATAAATGGGNTCAGTTACATGTCGATGTTTGATCGTAACACTTCAACACACCATAATAACGATAAAGGGTATAATATCATACAAGCAGGTGCGTCCTGCTGAATCCTACGATACTCCACACCATACTGCACCCTACTAAACCGTAGCCTACTGTATCCTACAGTACCAAACCCTACTGACCCTACTGCTATGTTATATGGTGTCGTATCTTACCCTACTGCATCCTACCGTACCTTGTGACAGCGCTTTATCCTACTGTATTGTACTGTGCCGTGTCCTACTATATCTACGTACTGTATCCTACTCTATTTACTGTTACGTATACCATACTGCGGTATCTCCTACCTGGTATTGTACACGGTATATTTGTATGTGCCTTACTCTATCCTAGTGCATCCTACTGTGCATACCCTAATGTTCCTACAGTACCATACTGCTGCACTTGAAAAGCCATGTATGATATCCTACGAGTTTCTACTGTATCCTACTGTGCCGTACCGCTGTACTTGGAAGGCCATGTGCGATATCCCACTACTATTAATAGTGTTTACTGGTACTGCAGTACCCATACTGCACCCTATTGTGCCCTACTGTATCGTACTGCATACATACTGCACCCTACTGTACCCATACTGTCTGTGCAATACTTCACTCTACTGCTGTATCCTACTGTATCCTACTGCACCCTACTGCACCCATACTGAATCCTACTGCTGTATCCTACTGTACCCTACTGCTGTATCCTACTGTGTACCTGGAAGGCCATGGGCAGGAGGTGCAGCTTCGCTTCGAAGTTGAAGGCCAGAGCCTGTAAAGAGGCCATACATTTCGGGAGGGGAGGGGGGGAAGAACAAAAAAACAAACGGGGCTGGGGGGTCAGACTTCAAGACAATAGACAATAACCTGGTAGATACCATATAGACCATAGGCCATGGACGAAACGACTATAGACGACATACCATAGATGATAGACCATAGACACTATTTTACTACCTGGTATTAGACTATTATTAATAGTCGTCGACTAGTTATGAGTTTGCTAGGTAGGTACACTTTTAGTCGATTAGTTGGAAAACTTCGGCACCCAGCCAATGACTATTAATACCATGTCCGGAAATATAAAGATTTTTGAGCATTCCTATTGAAACCCAAACGTTCCTTATACTTTCGGACAGAGCTGTAGCCGTTCAGTTCAGTCCAGCCAACTCGCATGCCTGTAATCTGTAATACTCGAAGCTGTATATGGTACGGCATTTTTTTTACGGTCACGAGTAACTTGGCGCCTATTGATATTGAGCCAATTACAGTATGATTGTTGATGACTCATGCAATGTCTAATGTCTATGGTCTGCTGTCTATTGTCCACTGTCTATTGTCCATGGTCTAATGTCTACTGTCTATGGCCTACGAGTACGAGGTTTATTGTCTTTTGTCTATTGCCTACTGATATTGTCTACCAGGTACGATCTATGGTATGTTGGGTCTATGGTCTACTATTAATAATAGTTAGCCAACTAATAATAACAGCCCTACATACCGTAGTATATATAATACATACGAGGTATGCTGTTTGAAAGAAGGTCTCGCATATTACATATTACAGAAGTTTCTGCTCTAGTACAGATCCAACCCATCAGACAAATGCCCTATTCAATGTAATCGATCGTGCAGATTATATACGGCTCATGGCATGTACATACAGATCGTTCATACCTTGAGTATATAGGAATCGATTATCTGTCTTCATCCAGTATATAGGAATCGATTATCTGTCTAAAAGTTGGGGGGTAGAGATGTCTATATATTATGTGGTTCATATACTGCTGTCACAAGTCGGGCAGCTATTAATAAAACGGTAGCGTCACGGGATCCCGACCATCCATATCTATACTGCTACGGACGGTATTGATATGTTGATAAAGATTTAGATATTATAGATATTATATCCACCTCACTTCGGTCAATTAAAAATGTCAGCGTTCCGATCGTCTTATGATACCATTTACGATCGTACAACAGCAGCAGCATCGGCATGTGTGTGTGTGTCTTAATTCACATGAAACCGTTATTTCTATATACCCGTCTATATCCCGCACACCCAGTGTCCGTGCCGATTCTTCATGTTATTGATAAGAGATAAAAGTTTTGCGGTCACAATTGTCAAGATTAGATTTCCATGCTATCATACATTTAGTATAAATAGTTTATGTCGGCCAGACCGTCTACTCCGGACGGTATCGATAAGTTGGTGAAGCTTCAGATTTCCATACGATAACGGGGGGTGTTAATAGTAATCAGAACTAACGATGGAGCCATTGACTAAAGAGGCGTGTTCCAAATAAAAACAAGAGAACAAATTTTGCCTAAGAACTGGTCCCCCGTTTGTGGGGACAAATCACTTGGAATTAGTGTAGGATAATATATTCGGTTCTGAATGGGTCAATGCCCGTTAAATTCGCAAGCAAGGGCAGAAGCGTGTTCCGAATTGAAGTTCCGAAGTCAAGAGCCGAACTGAAAATATTTGTTTCCACCGAGTTTAACCCCCCGCTAGAGAACTGCAAAAAAAGGCGGAGAGAGGCATGTTCCGAATCGGGGCAACAAAAAAAAAAAAAAAAAACACTGCGCTTAACCCCACCGACTATAACATACGTATCTACCCGTTTTTGGACATGACAAACGAGTTGGAATTAGTGGGGACAAAATCAGTTCGTAGTTCGTAATGCGTGTGTGCGTTCTTCACGTGAAACCGTTATTTTTACATACTGCTGTAGACTGTACCCGTCGACGTCCAGCACCCAGCACATCCAGTGCCGTGCTGATTCTTCATCCTATTAACAGAGAGGTACAAGCTTTGTGGTCACAAAACCACAGCGACTCAGCTACGTACTGCATTGTAATACAGCAGTAAGGAGAGTGGGCAATGAAATGCTACGAGTAAGTAATCGCACTTACTGGACATGACAAGGTATTGTTAAGAAGAACATACACACGCTATCATACTCCTGTATGTAGGGCTGGGCACTCGCTGACTCAGTCAGTAGCGATGTATACTGTCGTCAAAATCAATCAGTATACTGGATTGCAGCAGCATACTGTCTCTCCTCTCTCCTCCCGACAAGCATTTGGTGGGTTTCCGTACTATATCATGGCGTGTTTCTTGGGACGTACGTAACACAAAATCTACTAGCGAATATACTAGCGAATATACTGGCCGGATCAATCAGTAGATCAATACTGCCAGTACATACTGTGTGCCAGTGCCCAGCCCCATATATATATTTTAGAAAACAAAAAAAATAAAAATAAAACAGCTGCGAGAGATCGAGGATTTGGTCGAAACTAATATTTGTTATTATTAATAATACCTGAGTGTGATATACATATTATACTTCGATCGCGCGTACTTACGGGTATATGTAGCAACCCGGAAAACATCGAAAAGCAGAGAAACGAAAGACGACGAAAGTAAGAAACGAAAAATAGAAGAAAAATAGAAAAACTACCAAGGGAAACAAAAAGCTAACAGCAAAGAAACAATTACACCAGGAAATCATATATAGACTATATTCCAACAGCGCAACAAATAATAACCAAAGCGCGGAACAAAAATACCCCGAGCATGAGGCACTACAGTATGGCGAGAGAGAGAAAAGAGAGAGGGGTACTTTGTACCCAAAGGAAGCAAAAAGTCGGCAAAAGACAAGTCAAAACCAAACCACACCACACCAACCCACACCAAGAAAATAACCAAAACAAACTGAAACCAAGACAGACCACAACAACAGGACAAGCTGCAGAAGCCGACATATAGGATATAGGGTCCGAAAGCTACCGGAAACATTCGACACGCGGTCTGTCATTGACACTCGGTCTGTCAGTCAGGGGACAGGGGACAAATTAATGCGCCACTGGTGGTGTATAAATAGGGCTGGGCACTGGCTGACTCAGTCAGTAGCGATGTATACTGTCGTCAAAATCAATCAGTATAATGGATTGCAGCAGTATACTGCTGTCTCTGCTTTTCTCCTCTCTCCTTCCGAAACGCATTTGGCGGGTTTCCGTACTATAATATGGCGTGTTTCTTGAACGTACATGAGAAAAAAACTAGTGGCAAATATACTGGCCGGGCCAATCAGTAGATTGATACTGCCAGTAGATTACTACTGCCAGTACATACTGTGCCAGTGCCCAGCCCTAATATATACCAGGTACCACACACAGGACGACCACGTCATAGTAGCAGGTACAGTACCAGGTAGGTACCCAGTGCCAGGTACCACAGGGAAAGCACGAAAACAAGAAAAAACGGAGACACAGCAGTCCTATATGGAAAGGCCAACAGGAAAAAAAAAACGGAGCGTTGGGATTTCTGTACGAATCGAGAAATCCAAAAACAAAAGTTGAAAAAAAAAAAGGTATGGTTTTACTTGCCTTTGGTATATATCCCTCCCCTGCCTTGCTCCGTCTCGAAAGGGATGCGTGGTCAATGGTCAAATGACTACTAATACGGGGGGCGATAGTAAACACTAGTAAGTAGGACCAACTATTGTTAGTCAAAATGGGGAAATATATAGGTTTATGTCTGTACAATAGGTCCTATTTACTACGAGCTGGGCCAGCCGTAAAGCGGATAAAGCTTTGTTGAGTCGGATCTCGTGAACCACTGCAAATTAGGCTACAAAAATTGGGGACACTAAAACCCTGACACACCACTGCTGATGCAAAACAAAAATCGTATATAAAAAATTCTAAACTTTTTATTTTCCCGACTTGATCTCGCTGAGATATCTGCGAAAACTCAAAAACACCGACTTTTTGACACAAAATTCGTATAAAAATCGTCGTCTTCGATCTCTATGAAACTTGGTGGAGACAGTGCTGAAGACACACATAGAAGAGCAATGAAGGTCTTGTTGCCCAATTCGCCACCCATCAAGAGATATCACCAAAACTCGATTTCCATACATTAGTCAAGTCATTACGAAAAAAATGGCATTTCTGCGATGCCCCGCTCAATTTTGAATATTTTGCACTGAGTTTTTTAACCCCGGATTTGAATCGCACGTTCAAAGGCATTCACCTTCGGCCCTACCAGGTACTTATTTTTTTGTTTTACTAGTATTGGTCGCATTTGTGCTTTTTCGGGTTTTTGGATCGGTCATATCTCCTGGAAAAAATGAAATAATGCATAGGGCCGACGGTCAACCTGTTGACGAGTGTATGAACTACACGGTGTCGAAAAATCAAGTCCAAATTCGAAAAAATGATGGGGGCATGGCCAATCCGACGTTTAAACCATGTTATGGCTGGCCCAGCTCGTATGGTCCCCGAAAAATAGGGTACAAGGCAAGCAACAAATGAGTACGCCACCCCACCCAAATGACTATTAAGAAGCCAAGCAACAAATGAGTACGCCCCCCGGCTCCCGGCCTGGCTCTCTCCAAAAACAAAAAGGGTGGCTCCGACTGTTTTGTTGCGTGCTCCCCTGGGTACCAGGTAGCAGGTAGCAGGTAGCAGGGGTATTTTAAGATTTCTGTGTGGTGACTTTTGTATTTCCTACTTTTATGTGTGGTTCAATGCTGAATTGCGATCAAGACCGGGAGAGATGGAAGAGATAATAGCTGTTTTAATGATGATTTGCGCTATATCAACATATATGTATTGATATTAATCAGATTAATAACTGCTGTTGCACCTGTGTGGTGTCAAGTGCCAAGTACCAAACAGTTAAGATGAACGGACGAGGCACTACGGAACCACAGGACACAGGACCGTTCGGGTCAACGCCGTCCAAAAAAAGACAACCCACAACCCACAACCGAAACATGTATACTTCGCATATGTACATATGGCATCGGGGATACCGCTCTATTATTAGTATTATTAGTAATAGTTTTTAGAGGCGCGCCCACGCTTTTGCGGACAAACTATCAACTTGGAATTAGAGTGGAACACTTTTGTGCGGTGGTAAAAAGGGTTTAATCCCTTAAGAACTGGTCCCATGAATTTGAGGACAAAATACTTGGAATTAGTGTGAGACTTTTGTTTTCAGGTCTGAAAGGGCTAAGGTCTCTTCAGATTTAAGTTAACCCTTAAAATCATCATTATTATAGTATAAATATACGGTATATATTATAAATATAAATATGATATACGTACGTATATACGTTGTTTTTTAATTTTTTTAATTTACGTATATATACACTTAGTGTCGCCACGGTGGTCTATAATAGTGGTATATATTATACGTACACTCGAATGAATGCTACACAAGCAGTGGATACCCCCGAATTAAGAGCGGGTGTCCCGATTTAAGGGGGGGCCGTGACAAGCCGAAACAGTCGCTCTTAAACTGCATATTGCTCTTATCTGGAGTGGGAAATATATAGCTTTTAGTATGGGTAGGACAAGCCGTTTTGACCGCTCTTGACTCCAGAATGCTCTCATCTTGGGCACTCTCTCTTAAATCGGGGTACCCACTAGAATACTGTAATACGGAGGACCTACGTATAGTAAAATGGGACCACATATTGTTAGTAAAAATGAAGGGTGGACGAAGGGTGATAGTGGATCTTTAAAATGGGGGTTTTGTCTTGGTAGTATTAATAGTATGTTGACCCTCAGATCGAACCCTAACCCTAACCCGAACCCTATGCCAGTGGTCAGTGCTTGCTTGGCCAATCAGAGTGCCTAATTAGCTACCTTAGGAAGATCCACTAACAGTGTTTGTCCACTACTGGTAAAAATAGGGAAATATATAGGTTTTTGTCTACTATACCGTAGGTCCCTATTTACTATATAATACGCGTATAGATGATCCTCCGTAATAAAGCTTGGTCCCGGAGTTCGAATCTGACGTGGGTCCGACTATTTTTTAGTTACTTTGCGAAAAAAAAAAAAACGGAAAAACGGAATCAACTGCTGAGAGCGCCTAGCAGCGTGGGTA
The DNA here is from genome assembly GCA_008828725.1 of Saccharina japonica. Classification (NCBI taxonomy): domain Eukaryota; class Phaeophyceae; order Laminariales; family Laminariaceae; genus Saccharina; species Saccharina japonica. Next base: position 182,234 of record MEHQ01002578.1, read on the forward strand.
GGCAGGCGCAATTCGATGGGAGTCGACGAGGGAAGAAAGGGCTGAAGTCTCCTCGCGATAAAAGTGCAAGGCACGAACCGTACCTAGTGGGGGGAGGTACTGTAGGACAAGAGCCTGCTTTGTGACCCCGGATCTGAGTTGCGACTATAGGGAGGACAGAGAAAAAGAAGGACGGGAGACTATAAATGCGATGGAAAACATAAATAATAATATTTGTGTGGGGAGTGGGGAGTTGCTCCTTGACGGCTGCTCAGCTCATGGAACTGTTCATGTTGAAATATTCGAGGTTTTTCACGATAGGCACCGGACCGCGGTGCGGTTCTTCTACTGTCGGTGCGGTGCGTTGCAGTGCGGATGTTACTATTTGAGAATCGCACCATACGGGCGGTCCATTGCGCGATTTTCATATATTTTGGGGCGGTACGATGCGATTCCGCACGGTGCGGTACGGTTCGGTGAAAATGGGTCAAAACAGCAACGCACCGCAACGCAACGCACCGCAACGCACCGCACCGCACCGTATAGCACTGCAACGCACCGAAACACACCGAAACCGTACCCGAACCGAACAAACCACCTGATATCAAAGACCAAAGGATTTTTTCGCCGTTTTTACTGGTGTGTCACATGTTTGAGAGTCGAGCGGTGCGATAAGGGCAACGGTGCGGATAAATAAAAATAAAAAAATGATAATCCTACGGCGCGGAGCGGTGCGGTGCGATGAGATGTGGTGCGGCTTTGTTCTTAGTACGTAATACTCCGGAATGCGGCGAAGTCGCGTAGATCTGTCCGGGCAGGCGAGCTTAACCGTATTGCAGGGGTGCCTGGTTTATCGGCACACCGTGGGTTCTGATTACCCTATACGAAGTATGTGTGTATCTCACACGGGTGATACGATAACACACCCCCTGCTTGCACGAATGAATGTATTTTAGCTTATGTTATCGTGGGTTATGATTACCCTATACATATGTGTGTGTATCACACGGGTGATAAGATAACACCCCCCCCTCCCCTGCTCGCACCAATGAATGTATTAAAGCTGATTTTGTCGTGGGTCCTGCTAACCCTATATATGTATCACACGGATGATACGATGACACACACACCCCTCGCACGAACGCATGTCTTAAGCTGATAATATAACACTCGCACAAAAATCGGGGGGGGGGGGGGGGTTCATGGGTCAAAAGCCTACGAAGCGCGTCAGATCTACCGGACCTGGCTGGGCGCATTCTTATTCTTCATTCTTCCCTATACTGTACTGCCTGCCGCTGGCACAGGACACAGGACTATGGCCGCATTAATCTATATTTTTCGAAATCGCTTCCGTCTCTAACCGGTTTCGTCGGCGTTGACTGTGACATTTTTCGTGTTTTCTGGCGTATTTGTATATGCTCCAGGTACAATTCAGGGTACTTGCGCTTTTTATTTAGGAATATTCGCTTAAATTTGGGCCATTTTGTTTTTTGTCAAAAAAGCGAATTTTTCCACAAATCGCACGAAATCAGGGGGAAAAAATATTGAGGGGTCAAACATAGCCTAGCGCGGGCAGATTTATCTACCGTGGCTTGGCGGGCACATTTTCATGTTTTCCTTCACGTACTGCCGCTGGCGCAGAGGACTATATATCGCCGATATTTTGCTCTTCGTATCGCTTCCGATTCTGACGGGTCTAGTTTGGCGCGGTCGGACCACGGCGACAAGACAGGTCAGAGGCGTAAGCGATGCGAATGGAAAAGACAGCAGTAGCAGTAGTCCTCTGCGCCAGCAGCAGGAAAGGGAAGAACGAAGAATGTGCCCAGCCGCGGGACAAATACATCTGCCCGCGCTTCGTATGTAACTAGGTTTTGTTCAGATCCCCCCCTCTGATTTTGTGCAAAATCCGCATAATTGACACCGGACCAAAATGGTCAAAATGTAAAAACGAGTTTTCTATACTTTAAAACCTAAAGTATGTATGCCAGAAAACACGAAAAAATGCCGGACCACGCCGGCGAAAACCGTCGGCCCGTCGGAGAATACAGCGGCCATGGCCATAGTCCTGCCTCGCGGTAAATAGATATGTTCGTGCTACAGCAGTACGCTTTGTTTGACCATGGCCATGAAGCTCTTCCCCCCCTGTTTTTTTAGATATATAAGTTGTGCAAAATTCGCATACTAGACACCGAAATGGCCCCCAAACCTATATAACCAATTTTCTTCAAATTCGCTCAAGAACTCTAGAACTTAAAAAAACCTACGTGTAGATAGATGCCAGAAAACACGAGGGGAAAAAAATCGTCCATATAAGAGAAAATAATTGCGAGGTTATAGGGTCAAAAAGCCCACGAAACCACAAAGGCGAACTTCCTCAGAAGTGCCCACATATTACTGCATAAAATGGTGTTGTTCCAAAATGAGGTATGATACCAGGGTTGTTGGCGAGAGACTCGAAAAAAAAACGACGCGGAGGCATTTTTGTGCTCTTTCGGGCTAATCTCGGGGTTAGTTTGGTAGACAGTAGACAGTAGACAGAACACATGTATACGTAAGTACCAGGTACAATACAAGGTTCCCCTTTAGGATTGTGGTCGACTTGAAATCCCGGGGGTATTGCAAGCTGAAAAGGGAGTTCTAAAACACAGCAGGCGTTCGTTCCTCGTACGTGTGGCCACTGGCCACTGGCCACCGGGCAAGAAAGAGGAACATCAAACGTCTCTTCAATCTTGAAAGCTAAAGAACAAAACAAGTACGAATCCACCAGGAAAGTAACCCTGCTTCTACCGCTGCTTTGGGCCAATCTTAATATGCCAAAACCCTGACGGGTTTCTTAGTTTTCCTTCAAAATCAGCAAAAAGGTGCGCTGGCTGTGCTGCGTCTCGCCAAGATGACGAGATGACCAGAGAGCTGTCATATACTACTGTCTAATATGTAATCAAGATGATAACACAACACACCGCCTCGTACGAGTGCCAGTGCCATGGATCCACGTATTTGGGGACAAACCACTTGGAATTAGTTTCGGATAAGTTTTGCAGTTCTGAGTGGGTTAATCTGATGTTCTCAAGAGCGGAGCCAGCAAGCAGTGCAAAGGCCATGCGATGCTCCCCTCTTGCTGCGGGAAAAATCTCCACGACGTCCTTCCAAAACCACCACCATTTGAGTTGTGCGTTGAGTGCGCCCCCTAGCTAGCGCCCCCCCCCTTGAATCGGGGAAAATCGGCTCCGAAGTTCCCTCCACGGTTACGAGGTGCGTTATCAGCAGTGCAGATAGTAAGCGACAGGTGTTCAGAATCTGATCATTAAGAACTTGAGACTGAGATTATGCGGGGGGGGGATAAGAATGTGACCTCTTTGTACTGAAAATAGTGTGGGACACACCCAGTCTTGACGTGAGAATGAATGCATTCCAGACTGGCCAAAAATAAGAGATTCTTAACCCTTATAGGGCTGGAGTCCCGTTTTGGGGACAAATTACTTATAATTAGAGTGGTTTGTCCCCTAAAAGGGACTGCAGTCCTAAAAGGGTTAACATATTATGTCGCGTATTGTACGCGCTAGCCGGTCGCCCCCGTGGTCCATTAATAGCAGTTGACCACCAAGACTGCTGAGGTTATGGTCGGGGGTTCGAATCTCCGTATGGAGATTTCTATTATCAAATGACACCAACTACTGTTGTCGAGAGCGCCTATTATCGTAGCGTGTGGTACACCAGATACCAGATATATTTTTTTAATATATGAGATGTAGGCACAAGTCGGCGAGAGTCGGCGAGGGAAGAAAGTGCTGAAATCTTCGCGCGATAAAAAATGCAATGCAAGGCACGTCCCCGTATTGCGGAGGGAGGAGAAAAGCCTACTTGGTGACCCCGGATCTGAGTTACGACTGAAGAGGAACAGAGTAAATAGGACCTAAGGTACACACAAAATCTATACCAGATATTATTTATCTGTTTTTTTGTTTTTCTCACAATATTTGGTCCTATTTACTATGGTCCTTCGTAATATCAATCAATGGGATGGAGAAAAAAAACAAAAACATGTGTTGAGAATTTCAGGCTGAGTTTTTTTTTTGGTTTTAAGAACGTACAGCTACGTCGTACATATGATAGTAAGAATTTGTGCTTAGCGGGGAACACAAATATAAATCCTATATAATGGCAGTTAAGAACCTATGCTCAACGTTGACATCACAATAAGCCGCGTGCCTTATTAGTAGCCAAAATAGGAGAGATTTAAAACTGTTGTATCTTGCGTTTGTGTGTGCCCTGTGCCCCCTGCCCCCTTGTATATACGTATATGTTTGTTGTCTTCACATTAAACCCGTCCTTTCTACCCGACTACGGCACATCAGTACACCCAGTGTCTTGTCGTGATTCCTAATCCTAGAGATACAAATTATGTGGTCACAGACCCTGCACAGACTGCTGTGAGACAGAGTGTTTAGGAAAAAATCGTCTCTGAACTTCATCTCACCCCAGTTTTGAGTGTGATCTTACCGGCACGTGTTACATAAGCCATCAGAACCTCAGGCCTCAGATGCCTCAGAGGCCCTTGCTCCGAGCGTAACATCGTCCCGTGTCAGATACGAACACTATCATGAATACAAACCGTTACACCTGTGTACTACTGTGTATATACTGTATGAGTAGGAGGCCCCTTTTAAGGGACCCTGTACACTGTAATTAGTACAATAGTGAGAAATTACAGCAGTATCATAGCCCCATGTTGACGGGGCCCTCGATAAGGAAAAGCGGCGTGAAAGGGACCTCAAATTCCTGCCCGTCGTTTCTGCCCGCTTTTGGCTACGTATGATACGATATGATACGAATAATGATACGATATGAATATGATATAAGGGGCCGGTACCACAACTCTGATAAAAGGGACGTCGGTCCCCATATAGGGGACCTTCCATGCCGAATGCCTTATTACGGGGAGCCATAGTAAACAGAACCTAGATATTTACCTATTTGATACTTTTACTGTAACAATATTTGGTCCTATTTATTATGGTCCTCCGTGACATGTACAGCAGTACGAGGTATTAAATAAAATTATTATAAATACGTCATTATATTATATGTACGAGAGGAAAGGGTCCCTTAAAAGGCATAGTACTCGTATTCGTATATTGTACCTACGTACCTTCTAAAAAAGCCAAAAGAAACAAAAAAACGATGCCCAGGGGTTCGATTCGAAGTCCACACATTTGATCTTTCGTTGATTTCAGTGCTCGCTTTCACTCGATTTCGCTCGAATTTCAGTATTATTTCACTCGACGAGGGGTTGGACTCACGTTCTCATTATTTGATTCACAGCTCACAGCAGTTCGCTGTTCCAAGAAGACGGCTGCTACTCGTGTATATACATCCTTGTGCAGTACTTCCACAATTCGAAAAAACACTCAGCGTAGCTAACTCAGAAGGAAAGCTCGCAAGCTCGAACGCTCTCCAGTCGATTGATTCACTGCGAAAGCTTCCGCAGGACCAACAGCCAACCCGTGCCTCTGGGCTCTGGGTGCCTTAACAATAACGACTCGTACCGGAACATTGTCGTACGAGAATGATGCACAGAAACAGCAGCAATCAGTGATAGCAACTACAGGAGTACGCAAGTTGCCGTATCGAAAAACAGTACGTACTGCTTTTGCCCCTTGCTGCCGTCTCTGGGTACATACTGCTGTCTCGGTACGTACATACTGCTGCTGCCGCTGCTCTGCTGCTGCTGCTGCTGCTGCTGGTGCTCTAGGACTGCCCGACTGTCTACGAGCTCGTATAAATGACGAGTGTTGTAGAGTCAAAGCTTGAGCGAGTGCGTACCTACAGACTATGGTTTGTGAAGCACCAAGTATGACCCTAAAAAGGGCATACGAGTATTTGATACGCGTCATACGTAGCCCATACGATATTTCATGGTACTTATGGATACGAGTACGTATACGACAGGAAGTCGCAACAGGCAAGTCGTACTGCTATGTACTGCAGCACTGCTGCTGCTGTGCTGCTGCTGAGCTGCTGCTGCTGCTGCTGATACCGCTGCTGCTGCTGCTGCTGCTGCTCCTACTGCTGCTACTGCTGCTGCTGCTGCTATTGCTGCTGCTGCTGCTGCTGCTGCTGCACTCGTTAAAGCTGCGGCGACATAGGTACCGCGTGCAGCAGTACCTGTGCGTGCAGCAATATATATGGACAAAACGAAGCACAAACTCTCCTATCCTGTACCTGGTACGTAATAAAGCGATGCGATTCCTCCGACTGAGACTGCTATTAGATCCTCTCTGACTGCTGCTAATGCTGCTGCTGCTGCTGCTGCTGCTGCGCTGCTGCGTGATGCGTGTGGCTTGTCTTGTCAGAATGGAAGGACGAACCACCAGGACAAAGAATCGACCGATGAACATTTCGAATACTCTCGGGACGATACCACACCGAGTGCCTCTGCTGGTGCTGCTGCTGCGTGCTGCTATCCACCATCCACCTCTCAAATAGGATCAAACCAAACAAACACTGGTGATACCCTGACGACCATGTCTGTCGATACTGCTGTACCCATTCTTCCGCGAAGGCATGCATCATCATCGTACCTTGTTCGCCAGGATCATCGAGATGGAGAAGAAGGAGAGCGCGCTGCACGAGGCAATCGCGTTGGCCACATCGCCGAGCTTCTTCCCGCCCCCATCCGCTTGCACCTGCTGCTGCTGCTGTACCTGCTGCTGTGTGCGGTAGAGAGCCATATTCCCGGGTGTCTCGCTGTCGCTGAGCTCGTTATCGTCCAATTCCTCCAAGTCCGTGTCCTCTGCTGCAGCCAACTGCTTCGGCTGGAGGTCTGACGGCGCTCTTGCTGATGAAGTGGCAAGAGGAGACGGCGACGGACGAGTTCTGTCGGAGAGACGAGTGCTCATGCAGGGGTCGAGACACGCTGCTGTGAGCGCGTGGGGTTACTATTTCGGAATCCAGAACCGAGTTCGAGGAAGATGATAATCTCGAACGAAGAAACGTGGAACACCAGAGGTTTTGAGGTTTTGAGTTCATTTTTCATTTTTCCGCGAAGTTTTATATAGACTAGATGGCGGTTTTACAAGGTGTAACTGAAAATAATTATTTGAAATAATATTTGCCGGTTCGACATCCGCGTTCAACGATCAACGGTCAACGATCGATCAACGCATTGCTTGCACAGGCGCAACACGCCAATGCTACGAGTACTACCCGTACAGCTTGTGTGGGGTCCGCCTCTTCTCTCTGGGGCGACGGTGCTGCCTGTACGATAGGAGTAGCATGAATTGCACATGACAAGGAGCCGATGGGTGCCTAGCTATCACCATAGCTCCTCGTTTTCCCGACATGGTTCTGACGTTCTGACGTGAACGCAGAAACGAGCGTGACAACCGGCCGCGTGTGCGTGGTTTGCTGGTGTGCCGACATTGATGTATACACATGCAAAAGAGCGGCACCGCCTTCTCTATACAACGTAGCTTTATCGTGTCCGGTACGTGGCTAGCGCAAAAGTCAAAGCACTGGCTCGGTGACCGTCTGGAAAGGGTCTACTGCTGCTGTTATACAGCAAGCAGTACTCTGCACTCGTAGGCCTGGCAGTATTGTCGTCAGGAAGGAGGTCCCGCTATCATCTGGAGCAAAGCGGCGATGGCGGCCTGGAATGAAATCCACCACATTGGGTGAGAAAAAATGCAAACATATTCACGTATTATACTACTCAGCAGTAATACCTGTTGTATCAGGTATGTCATGTGCTACGTCGTATTGAGTGTCTGTTGTACCCTGTATCATTCGATTCAGTAGTATGATCTGCTGTGCAAATAAGTGTGTATGTTCTTTCATGTTTCGCCGTTCTTTATATGCTCTCGACATCCAGCACACCCAGCACACCCAGCACACCAACTCAATAAAGTGTCCATGCTGGTTCTCCTTCCTACGAGTATATAATAGAGAGATACTGGCACCAGCTACCAGGTATCATTAATTGCTGTGAGGTTATCACGTCGCTGTTACTACAGTACAGCCAAGGTACAGCAGGTGTACGATACTCGTGTACGGCGTAGGTATAATATACGTACGTAGCCCGTGGTCACAAACCAGGCTAAAACACTTTTTTCCGAGAACAAGTACCTGGTACAAAACAGAGGGGGAGGGGAGGTTTGGCTCAGGTAGTTGGTCGGCAATTGGGGGGGGCGAGGTTTGGTTCAGATACTTATGGTCGGATAAATATAAAGATCGCATGCGCCGCCGGCCCAGTGTCAGGACGTACGCAATGGGACTGTGCTACCGCAGTGTAACAGTTAAGATCATACCGGTGTGATAGAGTACACTGTAACCAGTATGATAAGATAACACCCCCACTGTTGGACCAACTTCTCCTCTACGACAGTTTTCCAAACCTATACGTACGTATGTGAAGGTACGCCACTACTGCCTTACGGCCGCGGCATCATGCACTCAGTTTAGGCAGTATGGGGCAAGCCCGACTACTGTGCAGGTTCACTCTGGTTAATCTCAATCACTCGCACTCACACGTGTTTGGTTCATGCTATTAGCGGTTCCTTGCCTCTCCAGAAGTTCTGAGCAGGAGGGTCAAGTATTCCTCTTCTCATCAGAGGAATATATCAATAGTAACGCCTCCCCAACAATAGAGGGGAAACGGGGATATCATGAATACCATGACACGTACTCGCAGGGGGGCACACATTACAACAACAACAAAAGACGCTTCGCTGTCGGTGCTTGCACCCTCTCTGTTGTACATACAGTATATAGAGAAAACAACTTGGAAAATCGTCCGGGTGTGTTATCTTACTATTATGAATAGTATACTATAGTCTATACCACTCGTTTCCGAAGTATAAGCACACTTTATGCATTAATATGAACTAAAAAAGTGCTTACCACCAGGTATATTTCGGGACAGGGTGGTAGTGCCATACGTATTGTGCGGTGATCAATAGCTATGATACACCATCCCGTACCAGGAACATATGCTCTCTGCCTACATGGTACCTACAGGGTTTAAGCCCGAAGTTTGTCGCCAGCACTCATTTCCTCGTCTAATACTGTAAGTAGGCAGGCCTGTTTCGGTGCTTGAAAAGTTACTATTAATATTATACCAGATACAGCAGCATCATATTATACGTAGCTCGGACGAAACCCAAAGGAGTTGTACATACCTGGTAGGGCGTATTAATTGGCCGTCAATGTCCAAAAGGGGTGTTCTCATACTCGCCGACCACAAACCAGCCAGAATCGATGTATCATTGATAGTTGCACCATTATGGATGTATCAGTGATGTATCGATGGCCCATCGTGACCGGAAACGCAGCCACCCAAACACGACCATACTATCATATTACGGGGGAATAGAGTAATACACTAATCAGGACCAAAATATGCTTACTACAGGGGACCATAGTAAATAGGACTGAATAGGACTGAATAGGACTGAATAGGACTGAATAGGACTGAATAGGACTGCATAGGACTGAATAGGACTGAATAGGACTGAATAGGACTGAATAGGACTGAATAGGACTGAATAGGACTGAATAGGACTGAATAGGACTGAATAGGACTGAATAGGACTGAATAGGACTGAATAGGACTGAATAGGACTGAATAGGACTGAATAGGACTGAATAGGACTGAATAGGACTGAATAGGACTGAATAGGACTGAATAGGACTGAATAGGACTGAATAGGACTGAATAGGACTGAATAGGACTGAATAGGACTGAATAGGACTGAATAGGACTGAATAGGACTGAATAGGACTGAATAGGACTGAATAGGACTGAATAGGACTGAATAGGACTGAATAGGACTGAATAGGACTGAATAGGACTGAATAGGACTGAATAGGACTGAATAGGACTGAATAGGACTGAATAGGACTGAATAGGACTGAATAGGACTGAATAGGACTGAATAGGACTGAATAGGACTGAATAGGACTGAATAGGACTGAATAGGACTGAATAGGACTGAATAGGACTGAATAGGACTGAATAGGACTGAATAGGACTGAATAGGACTGAATAGGACTGAATAGGACTGAATAGGACTGAATAGGACTGAATAGGACTGAATAGGACTGAATAGGACTGAATAGGGCCTACGGTACAGACGAAAACCTATCTATTTGCCTATCTATACTACCAATAGTTGGTCCTATTTACTAGTATTTACTATGGTCTCCCGTAATAGTATAAATAATGGAATACGAAGTATATAGGTTTTTGTGTAGGCGATGGGTCCTGATTACTATGGGCATCGGTATTATAAGCTCAAGAGTAGTAATATAAGCACCCAGCTCTCTCTACACGGGTTATACGGAGGGAAGGGCGCGGGCGCGGGGCGGCCCGTCTTGTATCGGGTGGCTTTTCAGCGAATTAGTCGCACGGTCGTGTATATTGTTAGTCAGCGGTTGTGAGTAGCGATCGCAAAGGTGGTGGGCTGGTCGTGCGCGTCGANTTCTGAGTGGGTTAATCTGATGTTCTCAAGAGCGGAGCCAGCAAGCAGTGCAAAGGCCATGCGATGCTCCCCTCTTGCTGCGGGAAAAATCTCCACGACGTCCTTCCAAAACCACCACCATTTGAGTTGTGCGTTGAGTGCGCCCCCTAGCTAGCGCCCCCCCCCTTGAATCGGGGAAAATCGGCTCCGAAGTTCCCTCCACGGTTACGAGGTGCGTTATCAGCAGTGCAGATAGTAAGCGACAGGTGTTCAGAATCTGATCATTAAGAACTTGAGACTGAGATTATGCGGGGGGGGGATAAGAATGTGACCTCTTTGTACTGAAAATAGTGTGGGACACACCCAGTCTTGACGTGAGAATGAATGCATTCCAGACTGGCCAAAAATAAGAGATTCTTAACCCTTATAGGGCTGGAGTCCCGTTTTGGGGACAAATTACTTATAATTAGAGTGGTTTGTCCCCTAAAAGGGACTGCAGTCCTAAAAGGGTTAACATATTATGTCGCGTATTGTACGCGCTAGCCGGTCGCCCCCGTGGTCCATTAATAGCAGTTGACCACCAAGACTGCTGAGGTTATGGTCGGGGGTTCGAATCTCCGTATGGAGATTTCTATTATCAAATGACACCAACTACTGTTGTCGAGAGCGCCTATTATCGTAGCGTGTGGTACACCAGATACCAGATATATTTTTTTAATATATGAGATGTAGGCACAAGTCGGCGAGAGTCGGCGAGGGAAGAAAGTGCTGAAATCTTCGCGCGATAAAAAATGCAATGCAAGGCACGTCCCCGTATTGCGGAGGGAGGAGAAAAGCCTACTTGGTGACCCCGGATCTGAGTTACGACTGAAGAGGAACAGAGTAAATAGGACCTAAGGTACACACAAAATCTATACCAGATATTATTTATCTGTTTTTTTGTTTTTCTCACAATATTTGGTCCTATTTACTATGGTCCTTCGTAATATCAATCAATGGGATGGAGAAAAAAAACAAAAACATGTGTTGAGAATTTCAGGCTGAGTTTTTTTTTTGGTTTTAAGAACGTACAGCTACGTCGTACATATGATAGTAAGAATTTGTGCTTAGCGGGGAACACAAATATAAATCCTATATAATGGCAGTTAAGAACCTATGCTCAACGTTGACATCACAATAAGCCGCGTGCCTTATTAGTAGCCAAAATAGGAGAGATTTAAAACTGTTGTATCTTGCGTTTGTGTGTGCCCTGTGCCCCCTGCCCCCTTGTATATACGTATATGTTTGTTGTCTTCACATTAAACCCGTCCTTTCTACCCGACTACGGCACATCAGTACACCCAGTGTCTTGTCGTGATTCCTAATCCTAGAGATACAAATTATGTGGTCACAGACCCTGCACAGACTGCTGTGAGACAGAGTGTTTAGGAAAAAATCGTCTCTGAACTTCATCTCACCCCAGTTTTGAGTGTGATCTTACCGGCACGTGTTACATAAGCCATCAGAACCTCAGGCCTCAGATGCCTCAGAGGCCCTTGCTCCGAGCGTAACATCGTCCCGTGTCAGATACGAACACTATCATGAATACAAACCGTTACACCTGTGTACTACTGTGTATATACTGTATGAGTAGGAGGCCCCTTTTAAGGGACCCTGTACACTGTAATTAGTACAATAGTGAGAAATTACAGCAGTATCATAGCCCCATGTTGACGGGGCCCTCGATAAGGAAAAGCGGCGTGAAAGGGACCTCAAATTCCTGCCCGTCGTTTCTGCCCGCTTTTGGCTACGTATGATACGATATGATACGAATAATGATACGATATGAATATGATATAAGGGGCCGGTACCACAACTCTGATAAAAGGGACGTCGGTCCCCATATAGGGGACCTTCCATGCCGAATGCCTTATTACGGGGAGCCATAGTAAACAGAACCTAGATATTTACCTATTTGATACTTTTACTGTAACAATATTTGGTCCTATTTATTATGGTCCTCCGTGACATGTACAGCAGTACGAGGTATTAAATAAAATTATTATAAATACGTCATTATATTATATGTACGAGAGGAAAGGGTCCCTTAAAAGGCATAGTACTCGTATTCGTATATTGTACCTACGTACCTTCTAAAAAAGCCAAAAGAAACAAAAAAACGATGCCCAGGGGTTCGATTCGAAGTCCACACATTTGATCTTTCGTTGATTTCAGTGCTCGCTTTCACTCGATTTCGCTCGAATTTCAGTATTATTTCACTCGACGAGGGGTTGGACTCACGTTCTCATTATTTGATTCACAGCTCACAGCAGTTCGCTGTTCCAAGAAGACGGCTGCTACTCGTGTATATACATCCTTGTGCAGTACTTCCACAATTCGAAAAAACACTCAGCGTAGCTAACTCAGAAGGAAAGCTCGCAAGCTCGAACGCTCTCCAGTCGATTGATTCACTGCGAAAGCTTCCGCAGGACCAACAGCCAACCCGTGCCTCTGGGCTCTGGGTGCCTTAACAATAACGACTCGTACCGGAACATTGTCGTACGAGAATGATGCACAGAAACAGCAGCAATCAGTGATAGCAACTACAGGAGTACGCAAGTTGCCGTATCGAAAAACAGTACGTACTGCTTTTGCCCCTTGCTGCCGTCTCTGGGTACATACTGCTGTCTCGGTACGTACATACTGCTGCTGCCGCTGCTCTGCTGCTGCTGCTGCTGCTGCTGGTGCTCTAGGACTGCCCGACTGTCTACGAGCTCGTATAAATGACGAGTGTTGTAGAGTCAAAGCTTGAGCGAGTGCGTACCTACAGACTATGGTTTGTGAAGCACCAAGTATGACCCTAAAAAGGGCATACGAGTATTTGATACGCGTCATACGTAGCCCATACGATATTTCATGGTACTTATGGATACGAGTACGTATACGACAGGAAGTCGCAACAGGCAAGTCGTACTGCTATGTACTGCAGCACTGCTGCTGCTGTGCTGCTGCTGAGCTGCTGCTGCTGCTGCTGATACCGCTGCTGCTGCTGCTGCTGCTGCTCCTACTGCTGCTACTGCTGCTGCTGCTGCTGTTGCTGCTGCTGCTGCTGCTGCTGCTGCACTCGTTAAAGCTGCGGCGACATAGGTACCGCGTGCAGCAGTACCTGTGCGTGCAGCAATATATATGGACAAAACGAAGCACAAACTCTCCTATCCTGTACCTGGTACGTAATAAAGCGATGCGATTCCTCCGACTGAGACTGCTATTAGATCCTCTCTGACTGCTGCTAATGCTGCTGCTGCTGCTGCTGCTGCTGCGCTGCTGCGTGATGCGTGTGGCTTGTCTTGTCAGAATGGAAGGACGAACCACCAGGACAAAGAATCGACCGATGAACATTTCGAATACTCTCGGGACGATACCACACCGAGTGCCTCTGCTGGTGCTGCTGCTGCGTGCTGCTATCCACCATCCACCTCTCAAATAGGATCAAACCAAACAAACACTGGTGATACCCTGACGACCATGTCTGTCGATACTGCTGTACCCATTCTTCCGCGAAGGCATGCATCATCATCGTACCTTGTTCGCCAGGATCATCGAGATGGAGAAGAAGGAGAGCGCGCTGCACGAGGCAATCGCGTTGGCCACATCGCCGAGCTTCTTCCCGCCCCCATCCGCTTGCACCTGCTGCTGCTGCTGTACCTGCTGCTGTGTGCGGTAGAGAGCCATATTCCCGGGTGTCTCGCTGTCGCTGAGCTCGTTATCGTCCAATTCCTCCAAGTCCGTGTCCTCTGCTGCAGCCAACTGCTTCGGCTGGAGGTCTGACGGCGCTCTTGCTGATGAAGTGGCAAGAGGAGACGGCGACGGACGAGTTCTGTCGGAGAGACGAGTGCTCATGCAGGGGTCGAGACACGCTGCTGTGAGCGCGTGGGGTTACTATTTCGGAATCCAGAACCGAGTTCGAGGAAGATGATAATCTCGAACGAAGAAACGTGGAACACCAGAGGTTTTGAGGTTTTGAGTTCATTTTTCATTTTTCCGCGAAGTTTTATATAGACTAGATGGCGGTTTTACAAGGTGTAACTGAAAATAATTATTTGAAATAATATTTGCCGGTTCGACATCCGCGTTCAACGATCAACGGTCAACGATCGATCAACGCATTGCTTGCACAGGCGCAACACGCCAATGCTACGAGTACTACCCGTACAGCTTGTGTGGGGTCCGCCTCTTCTCTCTGGGGCGACGGTGCTGCCTGTACGATAGGAGTAGCATGAATTGCACATGACAAGGAGCCGATGGGTGCCTAGCTATCACCATAGCTCCTCGTTTTCCCGACATGGTTCTGACGTTCTGACGTGAACGCAGAAACGAGCGTGACAACCGGCCGCGTGTGCGTGGTTTGCTGGTGTGCCGACATTGATGTATACACATGCAAAAGAGCGGCACCGCCTTCTCTATACAACGTAGCTTTATCGTGTCCGGTACGTGGCTAGCGCAAAAGTCAAAGCACTGGCTCGGTGACCGTCTGGAAAGGGTCTACTGCTGCTGTTATACAGCAAGCAGTACTCTGCACTCGTAGGCCTGGCAGTATTGTCGTCAGGAAGGAGGTCCCGCTATCATCTGGAGCAAAGCGGCGATGGCGGCCTGGAATGAAATCCACCACATTGGGTGAGAAAAAATGCAAACATATTCACGTATTATACTACTCAGCAGTAATACCTGTTGTATCAGGTATGTCATGTGCTACGTCGTATTGAGTGTCTGTTGTACCCTGTATCATTCGATTCAGTAGTATGATCTGCTGTGCAAATAAGTGTGTATGTTCTTTCATGTTTCGCCGTTCTTTATATGCTCTCGACATCCAGCACACCCAGCACACCCAGCACACCAACTCAATAAAGTGTCCATGCTGGTTCTCCTTCCTACGAGTATATAATAGAGAGATACTGGCACCAGCTACCAGGTATCATTAATTGCTGTGAGGTTATCACGTCGCTGTTACTACAGTACAGCCAAGGTACAGCAGGTGTACGATACTCGTGTACGGCGTAGGTATAATATACGTACGTAGCCCGTGGTCACAAACCAGGCTAAAACACTTTTTTCCGAGAACAAGTACCTGGTACAAAACAGAGGGGGAGGGGAGGTTTGGCTCAGGTAGTTGGTCGGCAATTGGGGGGGGCGAGGTTTGGTTCAGATACTTATGGTCGGATAAATATAAAGATCGCATGCGCCGCCGGCCCAGTGTCAGGACGTACGCAATGGGACTGTGCTACCGCAGTGTAACAGTTAAGATCATACCGGTGTGATAGAGTACACTGTAACCAGTATGATAAGATAACACCCCCACTGTTGGACCAACTTCTCCTCTACGACAGTTTTCCAAACCTATACGTACGTATGTGAAGGTACGCCACTACTGCCTTACGGCCGCGGCATCATGCACTCAGTTTAGGCAGTATGGGGCAAGCCCGACTACTGTGCAGGTTCACTCTGGTTAATCTCAATCACTCGCACTCACACGTGTTTGGTTCATGCTATTAGCGGTTCCTTGCCTCTCCAGAAGTTCTGAGCAGGAGGGTCAAGTATTCCTCTTCTCATCAGAGGAATATATCAATAGTAACGCCTCCCCAACAATAGAGGGGAAACGGGGATATCATGAATACCATGACACGTACTCGCAGGGGGGCACACATTACAACAACAACAAAAGACGCTTCGCTGTCGGTGCTTGCACCCTCTCTGTTGTACATACAGTATATAGAGAAAACAACTTGGAAAATCGTCCGGGTGTGTTATCTTACTATTATGAATAGTATACTATAGTCTATACCACTCGTTTCCGAAGTATAAGCACACTTTATGCATTAATATGAACTAAAAAAGTGCTTACCACCAGGTATATTTCGGGACAGGGTGGTAGTGCCATACGTATTGTGCGGTGATCAATAGCTATGATACACCATCCCGTACCAGGAACATATGCTCTCTGCCTACATGGTACCTACAGGGTTTAAGCCCGAAGTTTGTCGCCAGCACTCATTTCCTCGTCTAATACTGTAAGTAGGCAGGCCTGTTTCGGTGCTTGAAAAGTTACTATTAATATTATACCAGATACAGCAGCATCATATTATACGTAGCTCGGACGAAACCCAAAGGAGTTGTACATACCTGGTAGGGCGTATTAATTGGCCGAGTTGAATGTCCAACACGGGTGTTCTATATCTCGCCGACCACAAACCAGCCAGAATCGGATGTATCATTGATAGTTTGCACCATTATTGGGTGTATCAGTGATGTATCAATGGCCCATGCGCACCCGAAACGCAAGCAGCCACCCAAACACTGGACCATACTATCATATACGGGGACACAGAGTAATACACTAATCAGGACCAAAAATATGCTTACTACAGGGACCATAGTAAATAGGACTGAATAGAGACTGAAATAGGACTGAATAGGACTGAATAGATGAATAGAGATGACTGAAATAGGACTGAATAGACCATAGAAATAGACTGCATAGGACTGAATAGGACTGAATAGAGGACTGAATAGGACTGAATAGGACTGAATAGTACTATAGAATAGGACTGAATAACTTGGACTGAATAGGAATGAATAGGGCCTACGTGTACGACGAAAACCTTATCTATTGCCTATCTATACTTACCAATAGTGGTTCCTATTTACTAGTATGTTACTATGCGTCTCCCGTAAATAGTATTAAATAATGGAATACGAAGTTATAAGGTTTGTGTAGGCGATGGGTCCTGATTACTATGCGGCATCGGTATTCAATGCTCAAGAGTTAGTAATATAAGCACCCAGCTCTCCTCTACCAGCACGGTTATAAAAACGGAGGGAAGGGCGGGGGGGGGGCGTCTCTGATGGGTGCTTCAGCGATTGGTCGTACGTGTATATTGTTAGTCAGCGGTTGTGGGTGGTAGGGCTGGTCAGTGGCGTCGGGGGGGGGGGGGGGGGAGGGCGGGGTAGGTCTTACCATATATTCGCGCGGAATTTTCCTGGAAATGTTTTCTTTAATAAATGGACAGGCGTGGTCCGCCCTTCGGAATCGTGGCTCGCAGAGGGGTGAACGAACCTTGATAGTAGATATTTACGGGGGGGTTGTGCTTGGCGCCTGAAGCCGACCTTCCGACCCGAAACCTAGCCCGAACCCTAACCCGAACCCTATGCCAGTGGTCAGTGCTGGGATGCTGTGCTCGGCTAGACCCTAGGTTGACTCGGCCGGCGTGGATGGTGAGCTTGTAAAGACTATAGGGTGACCCGGGATGCTGTGGCTGGGAAAGACTCCAAGTTGATTGAGCCGCGTAAAACATACCCTTAGCCAATCAGAGTGCCTAAATAGCTGCCTTAGGAAGATCTACTATCATGCTTCGTCCAGTACTGGGCCCGCAGCTCCGTTTTGTTTCCTCGATCGATGCGTACGCAGCGCAAACCCCTTTCTGGATAGTTTCGGTCCGATTTGGCTGGGAGCTGGTGTCAGGGTGTTATGGTATCCCCTCTCCCCTGTTGCGGCGCTATGCTTTTGTAGAAAGTGTCCCCTCTTTATACCTGGCAGGCGTTATCGCTTGTATCGCCAGTCTGGATTATGGTTATCATTATACCGCTCCTTCGCTCAGAAGGCACATCCGACGAGCTAGCAAGCAACCACAAGATATGATCATTTCCAAGCAACCTTGTGCGAGTGACCAAAGAACAGAGCTAGAAAGCACACCTGCATACGATAGCATTAGTCGGCCTCTAGGTCCATACTACCCATTTAACATAACACCAGGGGTTGGGATTAGGGTTTTGGTTGGATTGGGTCCACGCCCGTACCTTAATCTCGCCAGGAAGTGCTTCCTAACCCTCGCCAAATATTTGCAATATGTGAATAACCTATGATACCCCCCTAAACATTCGCTCGAACATACTGTAAGGCGTTCTCGGGGAGGGGGCGGGGAGGGGGGTGTACTCATGAGGGGGGAGGGGGGGGGGGGTGTACTCATGTCGTGGCACGCCGGCAAGCAATATGACCAATAGATCCCTCGCAGCCTACAATGCGCGGGACAGAGCAGCATGAGAGGGAGGGGGGGCTTAATCGCTCTTTCAAGCCGCTGGTCCGCATAAGCCTACAGTAGGAGAGGCAGGAGACCGCGCTTGACCCCTTGAATGGCCGCCCCTAACTAAAATAGGATTATTAAAATTAGAAGTAAGCCTTCACGAGCCCAAAAGTATCGGTTCCTCTTTGGTTTTTCGATATTCATGGATTACGGGCTGGCTGTGGCGGGGGTAGTGTACTCATTAGCCGCATGCCATGCATGGCCGTAGCCGTAGCCGTAGCCGTAGGACCATAGACCCTCGCATCCCTACTCCCTACAGCGCCGGGACGGGGCACGTCTGGTTTTCACCGACCAGGACCAGACAGACAATAGTGCTTGCACCAAGCGCAAAGCTCCGTGGGGTGTCGGGCGAGTCGCATGAAGGAAGAAGCGTGAGCTGCATCCTACTGTTACGGGGGGCCATAGTAAATATCATATAATAGGACTAAATAGGACTAAATAGGGCCTACGGTACACACAAAAAAACTATTCGTATACTTTACCTTTTTTACCAACAAAAAATCAGGGCCTTCCTCGGGAAAATTCCCGAAGATTTCGGGAGTCGAGGTAAATCAACCATATCAAACTAACCAATGCCGAATAAACAATGACTAAAGCACCTTAAGAGAGACAAAACCACGGCGAATCAAATGACGGTGTTTTGTTTTTTTTTACGAAGTAGGAACCGCGGTATGGTCCATGGTAATTTACCACGGGAATTGGCATGCCAATCACGTGGCATGCCAATTCCCGTGGTAAATTACCATGGACCATACCGCGGTTCCTACTTCGTAAAAAAAAACAAAACACCGTCATTCGATTCGCCGTGGTTTTGTCTCTCTTAAGGTGCTTTAGTCATTGTTTATTCGGCATTGGTTAGTTTGATATGGTTGATTTACTCGACTCCCGAAATCTTCGGGAATTTTCCCGAGGAAGGCCCTGCAAAAAATGGTCCTGTTTACTAGTGTTTACTATGGTCTCCCGTATCAAGAACCGCCTGCGAGGCGGCCTTTCTGGGGGGGGGCGGGGGGGTGGTTTGTTTGGTCGATGCTTGCAGCGACCGGTCGCACGCGTATCTACCCTCCATCTGGTCACGAATCTAGCGATGATTGCGATGATTTAGATCGTGTTTACTTTTTGGACTACTGGGGTAAAACATCGATCAATGACCCAGCCCAGTGTCGGTCGCCCCGGTGGTCTAACTGGTAGCCACGAAGCTTGTTGGGCCGGATGTCGAGGGTTCAATTCTCCCCGTGGAGGTTTTTATTCTCAAATGACACCGACTGTCGAGAGCGCATATTGTAGCGTGGGTAAGCAAAATTCGACGAGAGTTGACGAGGGAAGAAAGTGCTGAAATCTTCTCGCGATAAAAATGCAAGGCAAGAACCGTAGTGGGGGAGGGGGGAGAGGAGCCTACTTTGTGACCCCGGATCTGAGTTACGACTATAGGGAGGGAGAAAGACCGTAGTGCGAAGATAATAAATGGGATGAAAAAAAAAAAAAAAAAAAAAGTGTTGGCCTTACAACAATGGTGTGTGTGTGAGAGAGAGAGACATGTCTACGACGTTACGGCGGCGGCAGCTATATACCTCCGTACCTGAGTCGTGCTATGGTAGATAGGGTGAGGGGGTACTGTACCTTTTTTTGTACTTCTCGGTACCCGAGTCATGCTATGGTAGAGGGGGTACTACTGTACCTTTTTTGTTATTCCTCCGTACCTGAGTCATGCTATGGTTGAGAGGGTGAGGGGGTACCGTACCTTTTTTTGGTATTTCTCCGTGCCTGAGTCATGTTATGGCAGAGGGGGTACTGTACCTTTTATTTTATCCCTCCGTACCTGAGTCATGCTATGGCAGAGGAGGTGGGGGGGTACTGTACCTTATTGTGTTATTCTTCCATACCCGAGTCATGCTATGGTACAGGGGGTACTGTACCTTTTATATTATTCCTCCGTACCTGAGTCATGCAATGACAGAGGGGGTGAGGGGGAACTGTACCTTCTTTTGTTATTTCTCCGTACCCGAGTCATGCTATGGTACAGGAGGTACTGTACCTTTTTTTAGTATTCCTCCGTACCTGAGTCATGCTATGGCAGAGGGGGTGGGGGGGGTACTGTACCTTATTTTGTTATTCCTCCATACCCGAGTCATGCTATGGTACAGGGGGTACTGTACCTTTTGTATTTTTCCTCCGTACCTGAGTCATGCTATGGCAGAGGGGGTGAGGGGGTACTGTTGTACCTTTTTGTTATACATACGTGCCTGAGTCATGCTATGGTACAGGGGGTACTGTACCTTTTTGTTTTTACCCCCATGCCTATATGTGTGTTTCTATACCTCCGTACCCGAGGGTGTTATAAAGCGGGGGCACTGTACCTTTTTCAATACCTCCGTGCCCTATCGAGCCATGCTACATGGTTGAGCGATTACTCCGCATATTTATGTGTACCTCCGTACCCGAGTCATGCTACGGCTACGGATGGTAGAGAGGGTACTGTACCAATTTGCAATACCCCCGTACGGGTAACGGAGTCATACTATGGTATAGGAGGTACTACCCTGTACCTTTTATTTGTCACCTTCTTAGCATGGGCGCTATACCCCCGTGCCCGATTGGTTCATGCTGTATGGTAGAGGTGAGAATTAACCATTGGATTGTTTTCACACCTCAGATAGATCATCAACAGAAAGATCATCCACAGATAGATCAGATAGATCATCCACAGATAGATCATCTGCAGGTATATTATCCACAGATAGATCATCCACAGATTGATCATCCACAGATTGATCATCCACAGATATATCATCCACAGGTATAGCATCCACAGATATATCATCTACAGATATATCATCCACAGATAGATCATCCACAGATAGATCATCCACATATAGATCATCCACAGATGGATCATCCACAGATAGACCATCTACAGATGTATCATCTAGATCCGAACCTACAGCAGGTTATTAGATAGATGTTGTGCAGGATATGTATAGTACAAATCCAACACAGGGAGAATGTGCTATAGTAGTAGATCATGCAGATTGCAGGTCTTCCACCCAGCAACAGGCCTCAGCAGCATGCCTCAGTGGCATGCCTCAGTAGTAGCTGTAGCCGTTTCATAGCCTGGCCAAGAGCCAGTCAACCTCTCGAGCACCTTCTCCTCCTCCTCCTCCTCGCCTTCTCCGCTACCCCTCTAGAAGATTTCGTGAAAACGGAAAATTGACGTAATAAAAAACGACGATTACCGCACACCAATCATACGACATGATCAGGGGGTGATACGAAACCGATGTGCCCAACTTACCGAAGCGCCGGGCACCGGTATTAAAAAAGTACCGAGCTTTTACCGAAGTGTTGGGTACCGGTATCGAAACAATACCGAGCTTACCAAAGTGTTGAGTACCCGTATTGAAAAAGTACCGAGCTTACCGAAGTGTTGGGAGCCGGTATCGGATTACTACCGAGCTTGCCGAAGTGTCGGGTACCGGTATTCAAGAGGCAAGGAAGACTTCCCGCCATACGGCACGGGTATGTTTTTTGTGGTTTGCTTGTTGGTTTTTGTTGTTTTCACATTAACTAATACGGGGAGCTGTAGTAAATAGGGGAGCTACGGCAACACAAAAACCTATATATGTATATATTTTTACTTGCACTATTTGGTCCTATTTACTAGTGTTTACTATGGTCCCGTAACTGTAATCCGTGGTCACAGGACGGCAGGCTCCAAAAATCTCTCGAGTGGAAGAAAAGGCACCAGGGAAATAAAATACACAAACAAATACATTGTACAACGGAGCACGGTATACGGTATACCGGGTACCTGGTACATACACCCGTGGCTCTGCTGCTGTGGAACACCGTGCACCTTATCAACCAAGAAGAGAAAATGAAACCAATCCAAACGAAAAAGGAAAGTATAAAAGGGACACGATCATGCTACCCTTACGGCTGGATGGCCACGTGGCCACGCTGCTCGTATACACCACTACGTCCCGAAATATAAGCACCTTTTAAGATAATATTAATGTACAAAAGGTGCTCATATTTAGGGACAGGGTGGTACTGTAGAGGGTTTGATATACCATCAAAGTTACCATTCAGTATTTTGGTCGCTGTCTAGAGCAGGAGTCTCAATTGGGTCAACGGCTGTCCATCCCGGTCAGCCGTCAGCCGACATGATTCATAATTTCGTAGTTTCCCCTCGCGCGCGCGCTGTTGCCCAGGGTTTTCGAATCTCGGTGGGTCTCATTTTCACTTGTTCTTTTACTCAAGATCCAAGTCGTGTTCAGTTTTTTTTTTCTGAGTCGTCTTCCGTCGTGCCGAAAGCGCGAAAAATCGCGAATCAGAGACAACGAAAATGAAAATCGATTATCTTCGACCAGCACATCATTAATTGCCAAGCAGTGGGGGTGGGGTGCTGAACTACTGAGCTGCTGCAATATTGTTGGATATCGAACGAAAATCGAGTTCGGTATGGTTCCGATGCCCATAAACAATTAAAACTAATCGATACGATTTCGATGTTTTTAATACATCGAAGCTTAATAAGCTTATTGAGGCTTGGTTCAGTATCTGCGTAATAAGTAAGGTACAGAACGGTTTTCATCGTGATAGCTACGGAAGGGGGCTCTTGTTACGTGAAAAAAAACACGTCTTGACCCCTTCAGAAATATGTTTTCAAATTACTTGGAATTAGTGTGGGAATTTGCAAAATACAACCGCACTCACGTTTTGACCTACACGGGGCCTGGTGTCTGCTGGTTGGCGCCAGGGGCAGGAGGGGAAAACACACGTTCAATACGAGTACGATAGAATAGCAAAAAGGTTACGATATTTTGATATATCGAAAAACGATATTTTGACATATCGAAAAAATGAAATATCGAAAGTTTTTGGAAAGTTTCGATACGGTATTTCAACACTATCTAGATGCTGAGCTGCTGAGCCCTGATGGTTGTCTCCTTCCGTTGCTGAAATCGTGAAAAACGAAAAGCGCGACTTTTCTTAATAATAGTGAAAACGAAAATCGCTGCACCAGTGGGGTGGTGCTGAATGAACCTTGGTGATGGGTGATGGTTTTGCGCGATGAAAAAATGAAATAAATGTAATGAGTCGTTTTGTATTTTATATATATTTTCATCCCATTTATTATCTTCGCCCGTCGTTTCTCTCCCCTTAGTTAACCCCTTAAAAACCGGTCCCCCATTTTTGGGGACAAAGTACTTGGAATTAGTGTGAGATATGTTTTCCTGTTCTGAATGGGTTAATAGTCGTAACTCAGATACGGGGTCACAAAGTAGGCTTTCCTCCCCCCCCCCCCCCCCCCCCCCCCCCCCCCCCCCCCCCCGCTCCCGTGCGTGGCGGAGGGCGGGAGCAGGAGAGACCACT
>MEHQ01002578.1:206170-298309 GCA_008828725.1 Saccharina japonica
TCCCCCCCCCCCCCCCCCCGTCCCTCTCCGTCTCGAAAGGGATGCGTGGTCAATGGTCAAATGACTAAGGCAAGCAACAAATGAGTACGCCCCACCCCCCCACCACTACGGCGGTTCGAGCCTTGCATTTTTATCGCGAAAAAAAATCAGCCCTTTCTTCCCTCGTCGACTCGCATCGAATTTTCATGATAATGATCAACGATAATATTCAATCAATGATAATGATCAATGGTAATAATCAATGATAATAATCAATGATAAAAAGGATGGGTGAGTTTTACTGGCTATTAATGACAATTGCTACCTTTACTGACTATTACTGATTAAAACTGACTATTAATGACTATCACTGACTGTTGCTGACTATCACTGACTATTCATTACTCTTGCGGACTATTAATTACTATTGCGGACTATTAATGGCTATTGCGGACTATTAATGACTAGTGCTGACTAGTGCTGACTAGTAGTGACTAGTATTGACTATTACTGACTAGTACTGACTAGTACCAACTGTTACTGACTATTGAATAGTACCAGTACTGACTATTACTGATTGTTACTTACTATTAATGACTACTACTTGCTGTTACTGACTAGTACTGACCATTACGTACGATTGATCAACGTTAAAGCCCTTGCCACACATGATCAGATGCCAGAACAAACAATAATAACCTGGATGGAACAGACAACAAATAATGTAAAATCCCTCATCTCAAAACTAAATAAAATAAAAACTAAATAAGTTGCGATGCGATGCTTTCAACAAAACAAAATGTCGATTTTCTCAATTAACAATCAACCCCTCGGCTTTTTCTTCGCGCAGTGTGAACGACTTGCTTTTTGCGCTCGGCCTTCGCGGAGGAGACACAAGCTGGGCCACGAAGGGAAGGGCGCGGTCAGCAGGTGGGCGTGGTCGCGATTTTGTTCGACCAAATACTATTACGAGGAGCCATAGTAAATAGGACCTACGGCCCATACAAAAACCAATATATTTAACTATTTTTACTAACTATATTTGGTCCTATTTACTATGGTCCCCCGTTATATTACTAGTGATAGGAGGTGTAGGATTTACTCGTGTCAATGTCTGATGTGATTGTGCTGGAATATGTGATACGTGTCATCCACGTATTAGTACAATATCTTGGTTGTGTCACTGCAACTCATCTACGGAGATTGATCGAATACTTTATGTTTCCCCGGAGAGGTTGCCTAATATTGCAAATTGTGTTTGACCTGTTTTCAAGGGTCATAGAGCTTGGGGATGAAAGGCCCCCTTGCTCCCCGTGAGTTAGCTGGCTATAAGTCGCCGACGTGTCCATTAGTTCGCTAGGTATAGGTTCTATGATTAGTATGCAGGGCCGTGAGTTGACTGACTACGTACAAGTCACCGACTATCTATTAGTTGGCTAGGGGTAGGTTCCGTGAATAGTATATAGGTGTAATGGTATGGGTTAGCCTAGCAACTTAGGGGTGTGGGAGTGAGTTTTGAGAAGCCGCATCTTCGACTTATGCTCTAGTTCGTGGAACTGGGATTTCCCTGTTTTTCCCATATTTCTGCATATACGGCTCATCAGGGTGGGCTAGTGTAATGGTATGGGCTTGGAAGACCGGTAATTGCCTCAGTATAGGTAATTGGTCAGTTTTCGTGTTACTTGGATGGTATTCGTATTCGGGATAATTATAAGATCGGAAGGGGCCTGATCCCCGCCTTCCAAGGCAGATGCCATCACGGCTCTGGGAATAATACAAGCTGTTTCTCTTCTAGGCTTGATTCTATCATACGTGAAAGTCAGTAACACCAAGGATGCTTAATGGACAAACCTGCAAGGGGATACTATGTGTCTCACCCAGTCGTATCTGACTTCGCCGACTAGTTAATAGTTGGCTAGGTAGGTTCCATTATTAGTAAATAGGGCTGTAGTTGGCTTACTATAACCAGCCGACTAGATATTTAGTTGGCTAGATAGAGTCAATTATTAGTATATAGGGCTGGGAGTTGGCTGGCTATAAGTCGCCAACTAGTTAATAGTTGGGTATGGCTAAGTGAGCCAGCTAACTGATTTATTTTCGTATTTCCTAACAAAACTGCAAACACAATTTGAGCATCAAAGGCGCCAGTCAGATGCAACGACTAAAAATTCCGCTAATTTACCGCACGCAACTACAGTGACTAACTGCAATACCCAGCCAAACTAATAAAAAAAAGTCGCCGACTTATAGTCAGCCATCTCACAGCCCTAGTTGTGATTGCTATTGTATGGCTAGCTGTTACAGGTGGTTGTTTGCGGCACATCTGTAGTTCTTAGTTGGCTATGAACAGGTACATATATATGACAGTTACAGGTTGTGGCGTGCGGTAACTTCGTGTGGATTTGTACACATCTGTATGGCGTGTTTGTACATATATAGCTCGACGTGTTTTGTTTTTTGAACTGATAAACCGATAAACACTATGCTAGCTAGTTGGCTTTGTATGCCACCCAACAACACAAAAACAAAAAGTAGGAGGTATGTGGGCTCTGCAGCTATGTTCCCGTTCGTGCTCTTGTCCCCGAGCGGGGACTTCCTACAGTACTCAGGTTAGGTTAGCCTTTTCCGGGTTGTAACCTGAGCAATTTCCGAGTCATGCTAAACAAAAGTCGGGTAGAGAGTACCGGCTTTATTTTTTAACCTAACCTGACTTTTGCTAACCTGAACGCCACCCCCCCCCGCCTCCCCCCGGAACTCTCTAACAAAATGCACCTGGTATGTCAGTTAGCTGGCTTGGTTCGCCACCTACGCACGGTATTAATAGATTAATAGTAACTACCTGGTATTACGGGCGAAGATAGATAGTAATAGTAATCAGAACCAATCATGTACACAAAAAATTATATATTCCGTTTGTTTTACTATTAATATTTGGTCCTGATTACTATTTACAGTATCTTCGCCCGTAATAGTATCACTAAAATTCAGTGAAATCAGTGATATTTAGCCGTGAAGTCCAGCCATGGCATGCCTTATTCAGAGCCCCCCTTGTACACAAAAATGAGTATCTATTAATCTATTAATACCTTTGTTAACGAAGTCCAGCCACGCCATACCTTACTCGCAACCTCCCTTGTGTAGTAAATATATCTAGCCTTTTCAAAACGAAATCCAGCCAACAAGGCAAACCATATTAACAGCCTCCCTTGTATATAATATATTTCATCTAGCCTTACTACAGTAACAATGAAGTCCAGCCCTATACCAAATGCCCAAACACACAAACCCTTGATGTTATACTGTATGTTTCCACTAAATACTATATACCACCGCTGTTCACGGGTCAGGTCAAACCTCGCGGGTCGGGCCGGGTCGAGTCAGGTCGGGTCGGGTCGGGTCGGGTCGGGTTGGACCGGGTTGGGTTGGACCGGGTCGGGTCGGACCGGGTCGGGTCGGACCGGGTCGGGTCGGACCAGGTCGGGTCGGACCGGGTCGGGTTGGACCGGGTCGGGTCGGGTCAGGTCGGGTCGGACCGGGTCGGGTCGGGTCGGACCGGGTCGGACCGGGTCGGGTCGATTCGGGTCGGACCGGGTCGGGTCGGGACGAGTCGGGTCGGACGTCGGGTCGGGTCGGGTCGGGTCGGGTCGGCGAACGGTGACCAGGGACTCGATTCGTATGAATCGGAAAACCTCACGACCCGTCCCGACCCAGCCCGACCCAGCCCGACCCGTGAGATTTCGAAAAATGTCCTAACCCGAGCCGCGGGTATTATGACGTCGTGACGTATTATGACGTCGTGACCCGTGAAGATCCCTGATTGGCTGATTGATACCCGTTCTCAACGGACATGCACGAACCGTTGGCGTATTAATATAAATATCAGTAATGCCTAACGACTAAAACTAGTTTATTAAGTATATATAGGGCTTGACAAGTCAAAAGTATTGTTTGGCCGTCAGTCGACATTAAGGTATGCCTACTTATAGTAGAAACCTGTGTGGCATATGTATGAACACGGTGGTGGCATTCCCGAGGTGTGTCGTACGGTATTCGACCGAATCAAATGCATATGTTATAAGGCTTAGATTGGGTAGGTATCATATCAATAGTCTGAAAACACTTATGGATCCCCATAAATAGATAAATAGGAACCGCGTGTTTAACACACGCGTCGACCCGTATATATACATATATCCGGTCCGTTCCAGGGGGGGGGGGTACTTCATTTTCATGCATGGTCTTAGTCGTATGACCATAGACCCTCGTTTCCCTACAATGCCGGGACGGAGCATTTCGGGTTTTCACCGACCAGGTAGACATTGCTTGCACCAAGCGCGAAGCGCCGTGAGGTATTGGGCGACTCGCATGAAGGATGAGCTGCATCCTACTAAGAACCGCTTGTAAGGCGGACTTGCATATGGATGACAGCGTCAATGAGTTATTTTAATTTCTGGTGTGGCCACTTCCTGAGACAGCAATGGGAGCACTATGTAACTGCCTCGTTGGTGCCTTACCATATACTTCGTACACACTACGTTATACGAGCATTCCCCTCGTGCGGAGCAAAGGCTCTCCACCCCGCACAAATGATCTAACTCGACGGCCAGCTTTGGTGACCGCCGAAAAAAAACGGCACCCTGGTTGTCTAGCTCACGCAGTGAGAGGCGTGTTTTACAGCGTCGTTGCCAACCGACGTCAACCCAACCTATACCTATATAATATATTTATAGGGGAGGGCGTCCCAGGGGGGGGGCGGGGTGTTATAAGGCTTAGTTATTTTTTTTGTTGTCCATCCCATTTATTATCTTTGCCCTTCCTTTCTCTCTCCTTCCTAGTCGTAACTTAGATCCGGGGTCAGAAAGTAGGCTCTTCTCCCTCCTCCCCCACTACGGTTCTTGCCTTACATTTTTATCGCGAGAGATTCCAGCACCTTCTTCCCTCGTCAACTTTCGTCGAATTGTGCTTACCCACGCTATAATATGCGCTCTCGACAGTTGGTGTCATTTGAGAATAAAAATCTCCAAACTTGGAGACTCGAACCCCCGACCTCCAACGCTAACAGGCTTCGTGGCTACCTGTTAGACCACCGGGGCGACCGGATCGGGTAAGGTAATTGGTTAACCTTTTACCTGCAGCCCAACGGACTAATGTCTTCTTAACACATACATGCTGAATAATTGAGGATATATATGACGATGTTCTATGTTCTATGAGATCGTTCTATGTACATATCATAGGTACGTACGTCAAATGTGACGGTTGACGGCTCTCTCGCCCCTTGACGGCCAGCCGTCAAGGACAGCCGTCAAGGACATCCGTCAAGGACAGGCGCCAAGGACAGCCGTCAATAACAGTTGTGTTTGTTTGTTTGTTTCCATCCCATTTAAGATCTTCCCCATCCCTTTTTCTCTTCTCCCTAGTCGTAACTCAGATCCGGGGTCACAAAGTAGGCTCCTCTCCCTCCTCCCCCACTACGGTTCGTGCCTTGCATATTTATCGCGAGAAGACTTCAAGCCCTTTCTTCCCTCGTCGACTCGCATCGAATTGCGCCTGTCCACGCCACTATTAATAGGCGTTCTCAGCAGTTGATTCCGTTTTTTTATTTATGTTTGCAAATAAACTCAAAAGTCCGACCCACGTGAGGTTCGAACTCCGTACATCAACTCATAGAAGCGTTCGAGGTTAGACCTACATATACCAATGGGAAAGCGATGTTACCCTAAATAATTTGAATCCCAAAGATCCCCGCCATAATTTTCCAGAACAAGCTTGCTATGGGACCGATTCTCAAAACGGAATGTTCCCAACTTTTGGAAAAGCCCGAAAAAGGCAATTCTGGGGCCGATGTTGCGACAACATCGGCTTCAGAAAAACCCAGGCGAATCTTCAGCCTGGAAATTCCAGGGAAATGTTTCAAACATCGCTTTCAAACATCGCTTTCCCATTGGCATAGGTCGTACCACTACGAGTAGACCATTGGGGTTGACGGTACTCTCGCCCCTTGACGGACAGCCGTCACGGACAGCCGTCAAAGACGGCGGTCAAGCACGTCATGACACTAAAACCAGTATCACCATGTCCCGAAATATAGGCACCGTATTAACTTTATATTCATGTATAAAAGGTGCTTATATTTCGGGACAGGTTGCTATATTATTTATACGCGTATATAGTTTGACGGGTCAGCACTAATATTAAGCGGTCAACCTTGCGTCAACTGATATTAAGCCGTTTAGAGGATATTAAGCCGTCAACTGGCCTATTTGCCCGGGGTGGGCGAGCCTTGGCTTAAAAACCTCTAAACGGTGAATTAATTCGGTACATTTTTTTCGCACATTTTCTTGTTGCTCTATTTTACTTCGTTTTTTTTTTTTTTGATCCTCCGGCGGATGGGTAAAAATAAAGCTTAAGCCCTCCACACTTCCACGTCTCACTTCGTGCACTTCGTGTCGTGTGTCAACCCTATTTTATTCTTGAACGTTTTCTTGGCAAGGAAGATTAAGGGGGGTACCCGTGATATTAACGCTTTTTTGTAGTAGGTATCATACAATTTCATAGTTCGGAGGTACATTTTCATAAGTAGTTCGGATGTACGTTTTCATACTTCGCTGGTACCAGGTACTGATATTATTTAGAGAAGAAAAAAAAACCCGTGAGATGGAGGATTTGGTCGGAACTCACCTTTGCAAGCTGCGTGGGACACTTCGATACCATACGAGGTGCATGCCTGGCATGCATTTTCATGCTTTTGAAACACCAGGTATCAGGGCTTTTCGTGCCTATTTTCACCATCCGAGGCGCAATTTCGTATAATATATATCATGCTTCGTTCGGATAGGGGCAAATTCATATCATACATATCATATGTACTGCACGATGAGATCATATAAAATACAAAACCCGCAGTATGCGCAATCGAAGTATCATATATACACACCAAACCAGTAGTGCAAAGGGGGTGCCGTACGTAGGGAAGTAAAGAGGGTGCCATCGCAACAACTTGCAAATATGAGTTTCGACGAAATATTCGATCTTATTACAGCTAATGATGTGATTTTTTTGTTTGTCTTCACTGACTTCGGAGGTATGTACAACTTACCACCCCCTCTATCTCGCCCTTCTGCTCTAGAATCTGGAATCAGGCACCTCATCTCACCGCTAACTCTTCAGTAGAGCTATGACTGGGCAGGATTTCACGACAAACAACTAGTCGGTAGGTGCCGTTAGGCAATTGACTGGCTATAGTCTGCAAGTCATCGGGCGAAGCTACTGTACTAAGTAGATGATGACCAGCCTTATTATCGACTTAAGCCAGGCGAGCGAAGGGAGCCACATCAGTCCTCTCCGGCCGAGGCACCCCCGCTCTAAAGAAAAAAAATTTACCCCTTATTAAACAATCCTACAACCATGGAAACCCAAGGAGTCGGATCGTCGGCACCTCCGGGAAACGACTAATAATAACTACAGGTTCGACTAACAACTAGTTGGTGACTTAAAAGCCATACCGCGCCGAATCGCAGAAGCTGAGGACCAGCCGACTTGTCGACTTAAGTCAGGCGAGCGAAGCGAGCCTCCATCAGTACTCGCCGGCCGAGGGATCCCCGTCCTAGAGATAAAATGTATCCCTTATTGAAAAACCCTTCCTACAAGCATGGGAACCCCCAAAAAGTCGGATATTCGGCACCTCCGGGAAACGACCATTAAAAACTATTAGTTCGGCTAACAACTGGTTGGTGACTTAAGTCATATCGTGCAGAATCGTAGCAGCTGATGACCAGCCGACTTGACGACTTAAGTCAGGCGAGCGAAGCGAGCGTCCATCAGTACTCGCCGGCCGACGGATCCCCGCCCTAAAGAGAAAAAAATATCCCTTATTGAGCAATCCTTCCTACAACCATAGAAACCCTATTGAGTCGGATAGTCGGCACCTCCGGGAAACGACTAATAATAACTATAGGTTCGACTAACTAGATGGTGACTTAAAAGTGATATCGCGCCGAATCGCAGCTCTACGAATCAGGCACAACTGCTGTAGTGTTAACCCTTGGGGTAGCTTGAAAGGGGGGAATGTGACGGGCGAAAAACGGCGATTGTTAGTACGGGGGAGCATAGTAAACACTAGTTAATAGGACCAATAATTGTTAGTAAAAGTAGGTAAATATATAGGTTTTTGTTTGTACCGTAGGTTCTATTTACTAGGTCAAGCGACCACGTCTATATGGAAAGGTGTCAACGAGATCTCCCCGGAGCCACTACTACGGGGGAACAGAGTAAACAGGACCAAGTATTGTTATTAAAAATAGGGAAACATGTGATATGTCAAGGGCGTAAAAAAAAAAGAGAAAACACACCACACACGTAGGAAGGTCATAATGAAAAACAAACCGGATCGCTGTGATCACAGGACGAAATGAGCGAAAACCATTTTTCTCCCGTTTTTTGTTCCCTTTTTTAACTTGGTTTTAGAGACCCCCTATATTGTTTTCGCTGGTGGGGGCGTACTCATTTGTTGCTTGCCTTAGTCATTTGACCATTGACCACGCATCCCTTTCGAGACGGAGCACCGTTCCTACTCCTAATAGAGACACCTCCAACACTTGGGCGCTCATTACGTTGTTTCCATATATTACAAAGAAACTTTTTGCTAATATTATCCCCTTCCTGTTTCGCCGCCTGTGGCCACCATCTATCTCCTAAGATAGCGATCGTTTTCTCGCTACTATTTAGTGTACCAAACTGCTCTATGTCACACTCGTCTATTTTCCTCATCTCCTCCTCTAGCACATCCCTTTCCTCCTTGTACCTTTCACATTCTCCCACTATGTGAATTCTACTCTCTATGGCTTTGCCACATGGGCACATCTGTGCATCTACTTCCTCCTCCTCCCGGCTACTGGTATACCTCCTCCTTCTTTCTGGCAGGTCCAGGTCCCCTACACGAAATCGCAATTTCAGCTTTTTCGCGAAGTCCATTGGGCCATGCAGATACCTTTTCATCCCTATTCCTTCTCTCAACCCCCCGTATATCTCTAAGTGTTCTTCCCCTTCTATCTTCTTTCTCAGCGCTAGCCTTTCCCTGCTTTCTATCCTTTCTTTTACTTCTGTCTTGTATCCGCTAAATGTCTCTATGGCCAGCATCTCTTTTTGGTTTCCTATATCCTTCCATACTTTCTCGACTACGCTATCCCACCTTATTCCAGCTCGCCCTTTGGTTACTTTCTCCCATACAGCTTTATCAGCTATGGCTGGCAACCTCTTATTTGGCATGTTCTTTACTTTATATTGCCATTTCAACTTACGCACGTCTCTATTTGTCTTAAGTGGGTACATTCCTAGTTCTGCTCTCAATACTGTATTACTCGTCGTACTTGAGCAACCTAGTACTTTTTTAGCTGCTGTCATCATGTACTGTTTCCAGCTGTTTTACGAGCTTCGCGTTCCCTTCCCATACTTCTCCTGCATATTCTAGCTTTGGTACAATCACATTCATCAGTATACATCTCTTAATTCTAGTATCAAGGTGCGAGTCTGTTAGGACTGCTTCCATCTTGCCTACGTGTGCCTTACCCTTGCCTATTATTTTATTTATGTGTGCATCCAAGAGCAATCTTTTGAGATTTCTACGCCAAGGTACGTATACTGGTCTACGATCGGTAATTCATCTTCTCCCCACTTCCACTTACAAGTTACCGGATCTCCTTATCTTCGTTACATACAACTACTGCGCATTTTTTACGTTCGCGTCACTCCCACTTCCTGGTGTACTCGTATGCCTTCTCTATTTGTTTCTGCAGTCCTTCGGGTGTTTCTGATATGCACACGAAATCATCCGCAAACATCAATCCCGATACCGTATCTTCTCCCACCATGACTCCCTTCGATGCTGCTTCTACTGCTACTATCATGTATTAATATATACCTTGAATAGGTTAGGTGATAGCGTACATCCCGTGCCGTGCAACTCCCTGTAGGATATCAACGTACTTCGATATTTCCCCGTCCAACATCACAGCACTTCTCGCACATTAGGGGGGGGGGGGGTAGTGGGGTATCTGGGATTCAGATCCGCGCATACCCTTGCTCATGCCCGTAATAGAGCTAGAAGTAAGTTGGACGACTGAAATAAAAGTCGCCAGGTTCGTAGATGCTAGTTGGCTACTGTTGTATGCACGTATGTACGTAGTAGGGTTAGTTGAACAGTGATGCCAACTATCCGATTATTTAGCTATTTAGGCTTCGTTTTTTGTACGATTGCTCAGTAGGTTTTATCATACTTGTTGTGTGTGAAAATGAGCCAAACAACTTAAGTTTTTCCTCCGGCGGGTTCTCGAGGAGCGCTTGCAGGGCCTGCAGCTAGACCCCCTCGGGTGCGAGATGGGGGTCTGACTCGCTTCGCTCGCCTGACTTTAGCCGTCTAGTCGACTGGTAGGCAACTTCATTACATTCGATTCCGTTCTTCTTCGTTCCCCAATCGGTTTCCCAATCAGTTCCCCAACCGATTACATGCCGATCGGTTTTCCAACTTTCCATTCCGGTCGTTTCCCCAATCGGTTCCCCAATTTATTCCATTCCGATCGGTCTCCCAACTTTCCATTATGATCGCTTCCCCTGTCGGTTCCCCAATCGGTCTCCCCAATCGGTTCCTCAACCGATCCCATTCCGGTCGGTTTCCCAACTTTCCGTTCCGATCGGTTCCCCAATCAATTCCCCAATCAATTCCCCAATCGATTACCCAATCGATTCCATTCCCATCGGTTTCCCAACTTTCCTTTCCAATCGGCTCCCCCAATCGGTTCCATTCCGATCGGTGTCTCAACTTTCCTTTCCGATCGGTTCCCCAACCGGTTCCATTCCATTCCATTCAATTCCACCCATCCAATTTGTGTACCTAGGAAGGACGCCGAGAGAGGGGGGGGGCGGTTTGGACGACGGGGACGTCGGGGGCGAGGGAGGGGGCGATGGTGACAGGGTGCTGCAGCTGTGCAAAGCTGAGAGCTGCCTCGTGAGAAGACAGGAGCTAGAGGCAGCCCTCTTGAAGAGGTGAAGTGAGCCTGCTGGGTTTCAGCGGGACTACCCGTAACCGTATGTAACTGCTGCCACAGCAGTAGGAAGGTATGATACCAAAATATTTCCGCTATCGCATGTATGCTACTCGGGGCGAGTGGCTTATTGTGCCATACCCTCACTATAGATTAAACGCCAAACTAATTTCGTTCTCGCAGAGGAGCAAAGAGCCCCATGAATCGGTGCATATCGCGAAAATAGAAAGCTTGATCACCTAAGACTGCCAACCGCCGAGACATGACGCGGTACTCGGCTGAGTGGCTCTCACCGCCTGATAACCAAGGACCCTTTTTTTAGTCACGTACGAGCCCTTTTTCTAAGTCTTTTTTTTTTTCGTTTTGTTTTTCCTCCCGGCACATTGGAACAACTCACCCCACACTGATTCCAAATATTTTGTCCCCAAAAAACGGGGGACCGTTTCTTAAGGGATCCAGCTCACCACCTTTGCACATGTATGTCATTTTCACGTGTCGTGCTTTTCAGGGGTTTGGATATTCGGGGGGTGTTACGATAGAGGTACTGTACCTTTTTTTGGCTGAACCGTTTTTGGGATGACAGGGGGGGCTCCTTAACCCACTCAGAACTGAAAAAATGTCCCACACTAGTTCCAAGTAGTTTGTCCCCAAATTCGTACGATCAGTTCTTAAGGGGCTATCTTAAGGGGTTAACACAAAATCGTCGGAATTTCATTTTTTTGTTGTTGCAATATTTGGGATTGTTCATCACTTTTAGTTCGCTCCAAAGTCAGTTTTTGGGTTGAGTTATAGAGGTCCCATACTTTGATCAAGATAATCAAGTGACCACTATCACAAGAACTGTATCAGTATCATGGTACGAGTATACAGCATGCGTTATTCCAAACAAAAAGCAAGACATGCTGCTTTTGTTTTTCGAGCCCCAGACAAAGGGGGGGGGGTACGTACCAGGTACTCATTAGCCGCATTTCATGCCTGGCCCGTAGTCGTATGACCATAGACCTTCGCACCCCTACGACAATGCCGGGGAATGGAACACGTCGGGTTTTCACCTGACAGGCAGGCATTGTTTGATTGTTTGCACCAAGCGTGAAGCGCCGCAGGCTGTTCGGCGAGTCGCATGAAGAGTAAGCTGCATCCTACTAAGAACCGCTTCGGATGAGGGGGGCGAACTTTATCAAATATGGATGACAGCGTCGAACTAATTTATTTTCTTTCTGGTGTAGCCAACATGATAAACATATTTACGTATATTATATATATAGGCGCATGCTACGGTAGCCTGCATGCAGGTGCACCATGCTTTTTATGAGGGTGGTCATTTGAGGAGCTCTATACCTGCAGTAGCCTGCATGCAGGTGCACCATGCTTTTTATGAGGGTGGTCATTTCAGGGGCGTTGTACCTCGCCCAAAAACCTACTTGGAGGAAGCTAAAAGTGCTATTCTATCCGATGAATAAATCTCATGGGCCAAGTATACAACGAAAACAAAAATCAACACAAAAACTAGGAAATGCCGACGGTTTTGGGCTAATAAGGATCGTTCTTGTCGAGCAGTTTTTTTTTTTTCCGAAAATTCCAATATTTGTTTCCAAAACAAAAAGGAAAAATCTTGAAAATTTTGGAAATCTTGGGAATTCTTGAGAGGGCAAAATGTTTGGAAGGATTCACGTTCCAGTAAATGGGGGAGAAAAATGGGGGAAAAAAATGGAAATATAGAAAATTGCGCGAAAACAAATATTGGAGAGTTCGGAAAATTTGGAAAATTATGGCTCCGATAAGAATGACCCTAAGCAGCCCCCCGTAATTCATGAAAAAAACCAGGGCCTTCCTCGGGAAAATTCCCGAAGATTTCGGGAATCGAGTAAATCAACCATATCAAACTAACCAATGCCGAATAACCAATGTTAAAAGCACCACACGAAAGACCAAACCACGGCGAATCGAATGACGACGTTTTTTGTTTTTTGTTACGATGTAGGAGCCGCGGTATGGCCACGGGAAGTTTACCACGGGAATTTGCTTTTTAATTCCCGTGGTAAAATTCCCGTGGCCATACCGCGGTTCCTACTTTGTAAAAATAAATGAAAACGCCGTCATTCGATTCGCCGTGGTTTGGTCTTTCTTGTGGTGCTTTTTCCATTGTTTATTCCTCCTTGGTTAGTTTGATATGGTTGATTTACCTCGATTCCCGAAACGTTCGGGAATTTTCCCGAGGAAGGCCCTGAAAAAAACGGCCAAACGTCTGTGGTCCCCCGTAATATACGTATAGTGCGGGGGGAATGCAACAATCAGAACTACGGATGGGGTGTACATATAAACATAAAGGGATATAAGTGTTTTTTTTTGGGGCCATCTTGGGTAAATCTGGGTTTGAAGCCGAGCATGCGTCTAATACCCGTGTGAAAGACAACGAAGCAAAACACGTGTCATGTCTTCGTCGGCTCAGCAACTTGGGGCAGGGGGTGTGCCCTCGCACTTCCATGTTTTACTTCGATGCAAGTAAAAGTTAAATTGGCTTCTTCCATGTTTTCCATCGATGGCGTAAAAGTTTAATCTACTTCAAATTCAATCGCATAATGGTGAGAAACCTTCCGGAAGTAACACGTTACTTACACGAGAGAAGAGCAACTTTGGTGGACGTAAATTTTACTTACAACTTCCCCGTCCCTCCCACCCTCCCTCCCTCCCTCCCTCCCTCCCGTGTGCTTTATGTACTCCGGTATGATAGGGCTGAGCTTCGAGAAGCGCTGACAAAAATCAAGAGAAAAAGAGCCGCAGCTTTCGCACGGACGGTCGCAGCGGAGTTGGCTAGGGACGACAAAGTAGAAGAGGTGAAAACCACAAGGAGATGGTAGTTACTGCGGGGGGATAATTACCCGTAACAAGATTCAGCCGTGCGTGATTGTGTATTGCCGTAAGTATTTGTGTCGCCTATCCCCAGTATAAAAACGCCTCCATACATCAGTGGAAACTCCTACAAAAATACTTTAATAGAAGCATCTACGAGTTGAGGTCAAGAATCTGGGAGTGATATTTTGAAGAAAAAAAAAACACGGAGTCACCGCGATGCAGAAACAAATTGACGAAAAAAAGGGCGTGGGAAACCCCGGGGGTGGATGATTTCATATATATATACTTCGAAGTATTACACTCAGCTAGCAAAGATGAGTTTCGACGAAATCCTCGAGCTCATAGCTGCTTTTATATTTTGTTAATATATACCTGGTACTTCGTATATGCTTCTTGTATAGATATCCCTTCGCGGGAATGGTACTGATTAATCTGCGGTGTTGCTGTAATTACGCGTACATAATTCAAAATGCTGATGCGGTATTTACGCGTACGCACGTACTATTGTTGGTTTGATGTAACTACAGTAGTGTTGGATATCGAACGATAATCGATATAATACCGATAAACAAGCCCGGTATGGAATGATATGTTCATGTACCGCAGATAGTGTTGAATGTCGAACGAGAATCGACGTCCATGCAATAACGACAATCAAGCACAGCGTGATACGAAGTTTTCACGTAAACAAGAACAGCATGATATGATATAATGACGTGCCGCAGCTAGTGTTGGATATCGGTTCGATACGGTATAGATAAACAAACGAGCCCGATCGATATTATTTCGATATTTGATATATCGAAACTTTCCTTCATTATCGGCGATAAAAGCACGGGGATGCCAAGGGATGGAGAGAAACACACGTTCGATACCATCCGATACATCGAAAGTTCGATACTCCGATACATCCAATATCTCGAAAGTTCGATAGTCCGATATATCGATATCCTCCGATATATCGATATCATCCGATATATCGACAGTTCGGTGTCCGATACATCCGATATATCGAAAGTTCGATAGTCCGAAATATCGATATCATCCGATATATCGACAGTTCGGTGTCCGATACATCCAATATATCGAAAGTTCGATAGTCCGATATATCGAGATCATTCGATATATCGACAGTTCGGTGTCCGATACATCCGATATATCGGAAGTTCGATAGTTAGATATAGCGGGACTTTCGATACGATACGATACCCAGCACTACTGTAGTAAAAACATGGACGGGAGAGGGTCATCACCAGCAAGCTATATCCTACCACAGAGTAGAACAATACGATTAGACCAATCTTCGAAATTAGACGAGAATGTGAAAGTTGTGCAGACCTCACCTAAGTTATGTGTAGGGTGATACCCGGGAAAACGCCCCGGATAGGGTTATATACGTACCCTACAGAACCCAATATTGGGACCTTTGGTAAATAGAACCTACGGTAAACACAAAAACCTATATATTTACTTATGTTTACTAATAATATTTGGTCCTATTATATGATATTTACTATGGTCCCCCGTAATAGCTGATGCCGAGAAACAACGATCCTATCTGTCTGGTCGGTGAAAACCCGACGTTCCCCGTCCCGGCATTGTAGACATGCGAGATTCTTTGGGCATACGGCGATGGCCATGCATGACATGAATAGGTCATACGACGACGCTGCGAACGACGAATGATACCCCCCCACCCCCCTCCTGTCGGTCTCATTGGTATACGATCATGCAATGCATGCACATATCGAACACCACCCCCCCCGCCGCGCGCTCTGTTCAAAGGGTAATGCTTGGCCAATGGTCAATATGACTAGGCAACAGACGAATAAAGTAACCCCCCTCCCCCCCCCCCGCTCCCTACCGCTCCGTGGCCAGCCTTCATACACCAACGCGGACACGAACCAGCTGCAGGACATCGAAAGCGTCATGTGTGACGGAGAATCGACCCACACGTCGCTCAAGGTGAGGTTAGCACTGTCCGTACTCGTACTGCCGCGCTCTACGTACGTACTGACAACCCGTCCTATTACACTAGTTTACACACCAGGTAGCGATCAGGGCTAGGGTCGATCGCCCCGGTGGTCCAGCAGTTAGCCACGAAGTATGCTAAGGTTGAAGTCAGGGGTTCGAGTCTCCGTACATATAGAGGTTTATATTATCAGATAACACCAACTGTTGTTGAGAGCTCCTATTTACTATAGCCTGGGTAGGTACGATTCGACGAGAGTTGACGACGGAAGAAAGTGCGGAAGTCTTCTCGCGATAAAAATGCAAGGCACGGAGTCATCCCACGGTAGGGGCGCAGCATAATTTTCGGAGCTCCTCACATGAGGAGCTCAATATCTCACCCCAAACATGACTTCGGAAACATTCGCTTGCGCAACCCGACCAAAACTTCCAATGCGGTAGTCCAAACAAAACATATCGGTGAAATAATAATAGTATCCGGTGAATACTCACGTGAGGAGCACAACCGGTCAGAAAATATTGAGCCTAAAAGTGATACCCCTACCTTGGGATTGCTCCACGTACCGTAGTGGGGAGGGGGGAGAAGAGCCTACTTTGTGACCCCGGATCTGAGGTTACGACTAAAGAGGGAGAGAGAAAAAGAAGGGCGAAGATAATAAATGGAATGGAAAAGCTAAAAAACTAAATCAGAACCCACAATTGGACCCAAAAGCCATGTATCCCCGTATGTTTGAACACCAAATTTGGTTCTGCCTTATTAAGTGACATTTCTTGGATTTAAAAGATAACGATATTGGTGC
Source organism: Saccharina japonica (assembly GCA_008828725.1). Taxonomy (NCBI): domain Eukaryota; class Phaeophyceae; order Laminariales; family Laminariaceae; genus Saccharina; species Saccharina japonica. The sequence goes on from MEHQ01002578.1 coordinate 222,813, forward strand.
TTTCAATCTATTACTAATAATGGTAATAGGAACCAACGATGGATCCCAAACACCGTTAATCCCTCTAGTTTTACTATAACACGTAGGATCACAGTAAATAGCCCCAAATATCTATGTATCATACCTCGTAGCAGCAGAGGAGCACATGCAGTTGTTAGTGATAATATGTAAATTTAGAGTTTTTTGTGTTAGGTGACTGGGCGAGGCACAGAGTATACCCCCCCTTGAAGGTCTGCCGATTAGGCATGTTCTTGTTCTTGGTGATACTCTCGTTTTCGTAGAATCAAACATAGGAGAGAAATCGCGTTAGCACCCCAGAGCCGACGTGGCATCTGGCATGGAAGGGCATCATGGCCCTTCCATCCTTGTTCCCAGTGACTTTAGTTACCGGGCTCTGTCACGGAACGTAATTAAATCCCCCAAATCCCCTGTGCTTTTCAGCTCTATTTCGAGGTCTAATTTCATATTTGTTTTAGCAATCCCCTCCCCTGTTTAGTCAGGTTCAAACACGATTTGGCTCTGTAGCTCATCAATCATCTACTCCACTTCCCGTCGGGTATGCGTATAAAATTTGGCTCTGTTCGTAGCTTTCCCGCCGCCAATGATACACCAATCCTGTACTCCACTTGACTTACTAATCCCAGCTCTGGATCGAGTCGGTGATTGTATCGGACGTATATAGTCGAGCGTTGTATGCCGTTTATAGTACGAGCACACACGAACGAGTACAACACGTACGTACGTACGTACGTACGTACGTAACACCTAATTTGGCGTAGACCCAACAGTGCCGGTGTCACTGGGACCCGCGTGCAGAGCAACCCTCTGCGCGCTATGCTACGACCATCCCGAACACGAATGTCATCCAAGTAATATAAAAACGGACGAATTACCCATTCTGAGGTAATTACCGGCCTTCCAAGCCCATGCTATTATATCTTATCTCTACGATAGGGTTACAGTACCCCTATTGTAAAACGGACGAATTAACTATTCTGGGGTAATTGCCGGCCTTCCAAGCCCATACTATTACATTTTATTGCTATCTTCTCCCGTTCTACAATAGAGGTACTGTACCTTTTTTTGGTCAACCAATGGGTGTGGCTGACGGGGGGGGGCTCCTTAAGGGCACTGCACTGACAACACTATCCAAATCGTTGGAAACCCATTCATAACGGTGTTTTACTACTGTAATATCTGTTGTGCACCCATTAAATATTGAATAGCACAGACCGATATCGAAAAATCGACATTTCGAAACATAGCCATTTTCGATACGATATGCAACGCTGACACCTGACGCCGACCCATATTGAAAAAACCGATGGTTTGACCCGTTCGTTGTTCCTCCCAGGCCTCGCTTTCTTCCGCGAAGGCTCGCTACGCGGCCCTAGAAGCCACCGTACACTGCTTAACGGTCGAGAGATCAAGGTAAGATGGTGGCAAGTATACGGTTCCAGCCAAAACGATGGCACCGCCAGGAAGGCCCTAAAGCGCATACTCAAAGTCATCGTACAGAGGGAGGCGTCGTCGCTGAGCAAGAAAAGCTCAAGCGGTCGTAAGAAATATTCCTCAAAACAGCTCAAAATAGCCGAGCGATGTGTCGTTTCGTTCGCGAACTTGGATTTGTTCGGCAAGTGGGCAACGCGAAACTCCGTTCATTCCCGGAAAGAGTCCTTCACCGGGCTTGTTGACATCGACGAGCTCATCCGCCGGGTGGACCTATACTTCCACCGTACGTCTCTCAGCTGGAACTCACACAGGAAGAAAAGAGCCTTCGACGTGTGCTACGGTAGAGGTAGCACTTTTTGACTGTTTTTTTTTTTTCTGAACGATCGGGCTCCTTAACCCAAATTCGTCGTTTTTTCATTTTTTGTGACGAATCATGTTTCAGAGTATACTTCGGTCATGAGATTTCTCATCCGGCAGCACTTTTCTTTTCCTCCAAAAACGTTTTTTCGGGTGAGGTATGACGCTCCTTAAGTGACCACCCTTAGAAGGCAGAAACATGGTGCATGTGTCCTTCCAAGGAAAAGACTTCGAGAAGCCTTGGCAGCGAAGTGCGAAAAGAGCATCACAGTAGTGAACGGAAGCGATCTTACCGATATCATGTATTAATAGTATTCCAGTGTACCAGTGTAAGGCTTCGTACAGCAGTTGGTTTTTGCTCTGTGTATTCGTACTCACCATCCTTCAGGGAGATATAATATGTCAATATTGACCAATCATCATCAATCAGCATCATCCACGGTCAGAATGGAAAATTTCGATTCTTCTAGAAGAAAGCGATGCCGCCGTCCGCGGATGACGTCACATGCCGACCAGGGATTTTTTGGCCAATCAGAAATATCCTTTCAATAAAATTGGCCAATCAGAAAACTGCGGACACCTTTTCATTCTCTCTTTGATAGTTCGTACTAGCTGGCTAAAATATATAGCCATATATATATATATATATCCCCCCCGTACGTTAGTGGGGGGGGGGGGTACACTTGGTATACACGAGCCAGGGTAATTTTTCACCGGTTTTTGGTAAAAAAAACGGTGCCACGCTGCCGTAGAAGCGGCCGTACACTGCTACACTGCTTAACGACGGAGGTATCAAGGAATTATGGTCTTGTAGTTCAACCGTTTTGTTTTTTTTTGTCCATCCCATTTATTATCTTCGCCCTTCCTTTCCCTCTCCTTCCTGGTCGTAACTCAGATCCGGGGTCACAAAGTAAGCTCTTCTCCCTCCTCCCCCACTACGGTTCTTGCCTTGCATGTTTATCGCGAGAAGATTTCAGCACTTTCTTCCCTCGTCGACTTGCGTCGGATTCCGCATGCAAGTACTAAATACGTAACTAAACTGTGTGCGCATGGATCCCCCCCCGAAAGTATATGTGTGGGGGGGGGGGGGCGCGCATACACTTTATATTGCTTACTGGTAATGGTTCACACCTATGACGGATCATCTACAGATCATCTACGACAAATAGATCAGATGTATCATGATATATAGATGATCTAGTTTGTCACCTGTCATAGCGAGAGCTTGTGCAGGATCTGCTGACAGTACAGATCAAACCCAGGAAACGTGTGCTGGATCATGCAAGTTGTAACGGCTTCCACCCCGCAACTTGAGCTAGATCATACAGATCATACAGATCATACAGATCATACAGATCATACAGATCATTCACGATCGGGGATATACCCGCCTTGAAATATCTAGATCACCGAGTGGGAATCGATTTTCTGTGCGAGGTTATGGTTGCTTACATTATTTTACAAGCAGTTTTGGAAAAATCGGTGCGACATACCCTAGAAGACTCCGTACACGGCAAAAAACGATCGAGATGCCAGGGTACGATGGTAAGATAGATCAATCATGTTATTGATAGTGCTAACTGCTATCAAAAAAAGGTAGGCGTGGGTCTCCCCCGGAGGTTAGTCGGGGGGGGGGGGGGGGGGGGGGGGAAATTCTGCCCCCTTGCCAAGATACAGCATTGCCAGTTATAGAATGCACAGTGCCCTGCTGCCCTAGAAGCGGCCGTACACTGCTCAACGATCGCAAGGTCAAGGTGTGGTGGTATCATGGGTACATCATTTAGGGTTAAATTCTAGGTATAATATGTAGGCATGGCCCCCCCCCCCCCGAAAGTTAGGGGGGGGCATACATTCGCCATATAGTGCTCTTGCCTCAGTAACCGTAGCGGGTTTGGAAAATCTGGTGCCACGATGCCCTAGAAGATGCCTTACACGGCTTAACGACCGAGACATTGAAGTATACTTCGACGCATTATGGGATTATACGATGGTCTGGGTATCGCATCATTTAAACAAAACTGTAAATACGGGCATGCAATCTCCCCAGATTTGTTTTTGGGGGAGGCGCGCATGCACTTGTTATATATTCATACTTGCACTATTTGGATTTTAAGGGCAACCGGTGCTACGCTGCACTAGAAGCCACCGTATCCTGCTTAATGGCGGAGATGCCAAGGTAAGATGGTATCGTATATACATTTCAATAATTTAAGCACTAAGTACTAACCAAAAATATGCAGGCAGGGTTCCCCCCCCCCGGACGTTAGTGAGGGGAAGAGACACCCATAGACCTGATACCTACCTGTTACTGTTGTTTACGTCAATATCAGCTTTGGAACAGCCGGTGCCACGCTGCCATCTAAGACGCCGTACACCGCTGTACATGGACAGAGACCCCCATGTATGATGGGACCTTCGAAAACTGACATTAATGTAAGCACAAGCTTAGAAACAGTATACACGAAGTGTATGCGCGACCCCCCCACACTAACTTTCGGGGGGAAGCCCATGCCCATGTTTCCACTAGTGTTTTTTCGGCCATCCTATCTATGGTTTAGTCGTTATCCAATCATTCCATGGTCTACGGTCATGCGTGGACCTTTTTTGTTTGCCATCCCATTTATTATCTGCGCCCTTCCTTTGTCTCTCTTCCCTATTCGTAACTCAGATCCGGGGTCGTGGACCTGTATGTCCCGGCTTCTTCTAGTATGGGACAGCGTAGAACCGAATGTTCTAAAGCTGCTATATATGTGTGTTTTATCTTCACGTTATGCTGCTCTTTCTATCCTACTCTATCAGTACACCCATTGTCCGTCCTGATTCCTTGTTCTAGAGATGTTATAGTTATGTGGTCACAGCTTGTGGGACAGAGGAAAAACGAAACAAAACATTGTCGCAAATGAATCAAGCAAGGTTAGAAAAGCTAGATACCAACGTACAGGGTACGAGAACACAACAGCAAAAGCCATGCCATAAAATAGAACAACAACTCCTATCAATGTATACAGACAATATATAACAAGTGCATGCCCCCCCCCCCACGCTCATAAAGATCCATGCCTACATATTTTATTTTTGTACTTATTAGATGACCGCGTACTTTAGCGTAATTCAACCACCGTATGATGCTCTTTGTCGGTACATTGTCGATCTCTTCTCGATAGAGCTGTGAGTCCGCACGACTTAAGTCGTCGCCAATTAAATAGTTATTAGTCGGACTAATAGTTATCGGTCGTCGTTACCCTGCGGAGCCGACTATCCGACTTATTGGGTATCCATGTCTGACTGGTGCTACGGTGGGGGGGGTAGCCTTATTTTCACTACCACGTTTACTCCTCCACTCGGGCGAGTGGCTCCGTGCCTCACGCAAACAGAAATAAATAGATATGCTGTTGTCGCAGAGTAGCAAGCATTCATACCATGGTGGTGCATATTTCGACAACGTAAAGCGTTTCGTAGACTTACTAAACCGCAAAGGAATTTGGTGGTCACACGGCGGAGTGGCTCTCATCCGCTGAAAACTATCGACTTAAAAGTGACCCCCGTACCGTAGCACCAGTCGTCTGTAGGTAGGGCTGTTGAATGCGGGACACATGTTCATGTTTAAACAGCCCCCCCTCGGCTGGTTTGGCTCGCTTCGTTCGCCTGATATAAGTCGACAAGCCGGCTGGCCATCAGCTGGATTCGCCAGCCGACTCTCCAGCTAAAGGCAGCTAGTCGGCTAATGGCATCTACCGACTAGTTATCAGTCGTAAGATCCTGGCGACTCACAGCTCTACTTTTTTTAATGCTTTGTCGGTATATTTTTGTCGCTACATTTTGTCTGTCTTTTGTCCTTAGGCAGCGGCGGGAAGAGCTGCGGGAGAGCATGCCGGCGCACATGCGACAAGGCCTCCCAAGCAGCCTCACCGATGCCTCGGAGGGGATCAATTTTTCGTGCCCCCATCTCCGGTGAGAGTCGACTGTCATTCATCATGTGCATCGTTTCTAAGACGAAAGCCGAGTATCAAAGCGGACGCGTGTGTTAAGTAAGGTATACCTATACCCGGGTAAGTTTCTGAGGTCGTACCTAAGGTACCTAAAACGTAGGTCAGGTATTGACTGCCGTACCTAAGGTACCCAACACGTAGGTATGGTATCGAGGCCCGTACCTAACGTACCAAAGTGGTTAGATAAGGTACATACCCGGGTATTTTACCCGGGTATACCTAAGTACGTACCTTGCCCAACACACCCTTGGTTATATTGCACCGGTTTACACCTAGTAGCACGTTTTTTTTTCTGAAGCTCCTAACTAGAGGAACTCTATTAATAGTGTGTCTATCTCCTAAAAACTGATTTTGAGAGGAAAAAACGGACGCTTACCCTTGGCCTTAACGCAGGTATTCCTCGAAAAATAGTGCAAACAAAAGTCAGATTGACGATAAGCCACATGCCTTAATGGGTAGTTCATCAGTTGAGTAGTATACTATTAATAATAGTCAGCAATACTCGTAGCCAGTAATAGACGGCAGTAGTCAGTACTAGTCGGTTATAGTCTCTGTTAGTAAGTAATAGTCTGTAATAGTCAGCAACCGTCAGTATTGGTCAGGAATAGTCAGCAATAATCAGCATTAGTTAGAAGTATTTCGACCGAAAATTGGTACAGTAATAGTGCCGGTCCCTCTATAGTGCCGGTATGCGCCAGGCAACAATAACGGCACTATAGCGGCAACCGGCACAATATACTCCGCACACTGCCACACTGGTTGATACCATATGTACTAAGCGGTTTCGCCGGCACTATATAGGGCAGCCGGCACAACTCCACATACTACTACACTATGAATCCCATCTACAGCGGCAACCGGCACTACTCTGTACACTGGTGAATCCCATCTGTGGGAAGCGATCCCACCGGCACTATATCAGCAACCGGCACTACTCCGCACACTGGTGCATCCCATATGTGGGAAGCGAACCCACCGGCACTATTCCAAATACTACTACACTAATGAATCTCATCTGCGCCAGCTAATAACAACGGCACTATATAAGCAACCGGCACTACTAATCCGCACACTACCACACTGGTGAATCCCATCTCTGGGAAGCGATCCCACCGGCACTACAGCGGCAACCGGCACTACTCCACATACTACCACACTATTACTGAGGAGCATAGTAAATAGGACTTACGGTACACACAAAAACCTATATATTTTCTATTTCTACCAACAATATTTGGTCCTATTATATGATATTTACTATGGTCCCCCGTAATAGTGAATCCCATCTGTGCCAGTTAAAGACACCGGCACTATAGCGGCAACCGGCACTATTCGACCGGCACTATCGAGAGACCAATATCCACTATTGTTCCTCTATTATAACACCCGTCGACATGAATACCCCCCCCCCAAGTGTTGGAGGTGTCTCTATTAGGAGTAGGAACGGTGCTCCGTCTCGAAAGGGATGCGTGGTCAATGGTCAAATGACTAAGGCAAGCAACAAATGAGTACCCCCTCTCCCCCCCTCCCCCCGACTTCCGCGTTTTTTGTTGTTGGGCAGCAGTTCAAGAAGTCCAGAAACAGTTTTTGTCATTATGGAAGACGGAATGCCCGGGGGGCGCCTGGAAACCCGCGAGCGTTTTGAAGGGGGGGAGCAAGGGGGGCGAGGGGAAATGAACGGTCTGCGGGTATCTACTTCTTCCCCGGGGTTTCATCCAGGAGGCCTAGCGGTATTGCCCAACACGCCTCCGAGGTGTCTTCGAGGGAGGAAAAAGGTCAGTCGAGTTTAGAGCTGTGAGCCGGCTCGCCCGCTGAAAGGGCGAGATCGGTGGAATGAGAACCTTCGGCCAGGAGAATCATATTTTCGTGTGACATAAACGAACACTACAGTAGCGTCTGCATGAAATAAATTTTGTGTGCAACATTTGTTTGATGGCCTTCTAAATCTGCGACATTTGTTCGATTGCTGTGTTCGTCGTCCAGTTTCCACCCCTTCAACTGAGTCCTGCCGTCGACGCCATATTGTTATACTGAGTCCTATACTGAGTCCTGCCGTCGACGCCATATTGTTATACTGAGTCCTAAACTGAGTCCTGCCGTCGACGTCATATTGTTATGCTGAGTCCGATACTGAGTCCTGCCATCGACGCCATATTGTTATACTGAGTGATATACTGACTCCTGCTGCGTCGACGCCATATTGTTACAAGACTGGGTGAGACACAGACTATCCCCTTGCTATACTGAGTCCTACCGTCGACGCCATATTGTTGTAAGACTGGGTGAGGCACAAATTATCCCCTTGCTATACTGAGTCCTGCCGTCGACGCCATATTGTTATAAGACTGGGCGAGGCACAGATTATCCCCTTGCTATACTGAGTCCTACCGTCGACGCCATATTGTAATAAGACTGGGTGAGACACAATAGTATCCCCTTGCAGGTCTGTCTATTAATCATGTCCTGGGTGTTACTCACTTTCACGTAAAATCGAGCGTAGAAAAGAAGCAGCCTTTTCATTCCCAGAGCCGTGATGGCCTCTGGCCCGGAAGGGTGGTCTCATTGTCCTTCCATTCTCAAAATTGCCCCGAATACGAAGGCCACCCAAGAAATACAAAAACGGACCAATTGCCTATATTGTGGTAATTACCGGCCTTCCAAGCCCATACTATTACACTATGAATAAGGCGGCTAACCCCTTTGGGGCGGGCCGTTTTTAAGGGATATACCTGGTAGGGAATATAAGGGATAAATAGAGGAATAGAAGGGATACAAGGGATACAAGGGATACAAGGGACATAAGGGATACAAGGGACATAGGGGATGTATGGGATACACTATGGAATATAAGGGATAGTAGGGATACAAGGGCCATGAAGGACGTAAGGGATATACGGGATATGAGGGGTATAAGGGATATAAGGGGTGTAAGGGACATATTGAGGGGTATACGGGATATAAGGGACCCTTTATAAGGGATGTAAGGGATATAAGGAATGAATGGGATAACAACCAAAACAATTATAACTTTGGTGCTATGATCAATCAGCCGCCTGTGAGCCGAATGAGCGCCCAGCAGCAGGTTGCGCCCGTGCGCCTATTCCATAGCTCCTGGCATCGCATCGCATCGCATCGCATCGCATCTCATACATATATACATCATAGCTCGGACACCAATCCGTACTTTTATAAAGCAGTAAATACCAGGTATATTTATTTCCGACTATATAGTAGTAGTAGTAGTGGCAAAGCTACGTACGAACCTATATTTTCACAGATAGACACACGCTCCCTGAATTCTACAGCCTCAGGGATTGTGTTCTCACCATATTCAAGATGTACATCCTGCATGAGGACATCTAAAACCCCTAAGAACGCGCGATCGAAGTATCACATGCTATCACACTCAGCTAGCACCTCGATCTCACAGCTCTTTTTTTTTTTTTTTAAATTAAAATATGCATCATAGCTCGGACAGCAATTCGTTCAATAGGATATGCCCCAAGCATGTGCAGCGGCAGTAGTGGCCGTTGCTGCTGTAATCGATTCGTTTTGTGATTCATTGTGGCTTTTCAAGTCTCAACAGGGTGAGTCTCATCCAGTCTGCTGGCGACGTCGACGGAATCAAGCAACACGTTTTTACGAAGATTTTTTTCCCCCCATAATGTATTATGACACAAAGGAAATCGTTTATCTTGGAAAAATTAACTTAAGAAATGGCGGAATGGTCGTGTTTTTGTTTTGCTCGTACTCTTGCAGTTTCCGCCGCTTCAGCTGACGGTTAATCCGATCCAGTCCGGAGGGGATGTCGGCGGCATAAGCACGCTCGACGAGGATAAGATCATGTCCAGGAGGGAAAAGCAGCGAGCCAGGCTTCAGAAGCGCGCGTCGGAGTGGTGGAGAGCCGGAGGCGGTGTCGACCAGGTATGCATACAGGGGGGAATTGCCACGGTACCGGTGGTGCAATAACTTTCTGAGCTGGGCTCACATGATGAGCAGCCTATACGAACATTCGCTCGCGCGACCATTATCCGTGATACAGTCAGTATACCAGGTTCCTATTAATAGACTCTGGTGTGAGGGATGGACGAACCTTGATAGTAGATCTTTACGGGGGTTTTGCGCTTGGCGCCTGAAGCCGACCCTCCGACCCGAAACCTAACCCTAACCCTAACCCGAACCCTCTGCCAGTGGTCAGTGCTGGGATGCTGGGCTTGGTGAGACCCTAGGTTGACTCGGCCGGGGTGGATGGTGAGCTTGGAAAGACTCTAGGGTGACTCGGGATGCTGTGGCTGGGAAATACTCCAAGTTGATTGAGCCGCGTAAAACATACCCTTAGCCAAGCAGAGTGCCTAAATAGCTACCTTCGGAAGAGCTACTATCATGCTTCGTCCACTACTGTTTGGGGTCGTTCACCGGGTTTGCACTTTTTCGCTGTTCTCAAAAACAGTTTTTCGGGTGGCTTACTAAAATTTGGTAGAGCTCCTATACTAAAATCAAGTGAGGAGCCTGAGAAACTTTAGGTGCCACCCCTGCAGGGCAAAAATGGTATATTTTCTCCATTTCCCCCCTACTATGAGTCGATGAGGGGAAGGGGCTGAAGTTTTTCTCGCGATAAAAATTAAGTCACGAACTACTAATATTGGGGAGGCATAGAGGGGGGGGGGGGGGGGGGGGGCTGCTATGTTGGCCCCGGGTCCGAGGTACGACTATTACAGGGGACCGAAAGAAAAAAAATATAGTAAATTCGTAGGGATCTACTAAAAACATTAAAAAAAAGCTGAATATTCCCCATTTTTTTTATAGGGCTGGGCACTGGCTGACTCAGTCAGTAGCGATGTATACTGTCGTCAAAGTCAATCAGTATACTGGATTGCAGCAGTATATTGTTTCGCCTTTCTCCTCTCTCCTTTCGAAACGCATTTGGTGGGTTTCCGTACTATAATATGGCGTGATTCTTGGACGTACACGAGAAAAAAACTACTGGCAAATATACTGGCCGGGCCAATCAGTAGATTGATACTGCCAGTAGATTACTACTGCCAGTACATACTGTGCCAGTGCCCAGCCCTACAATTTTTACTAACAATGTCTGGTCCTATTTACTGTGCTTCCCCCTGATAGGAGGGGGAGAGAAAAGAACGGCGACGATAATAACTGGGGGAAAAAAAGAGAAAAGCAAAAACAATATGAACCGCGGCATTAAAAACGTGTTGCATATTTGATCGGTCATCATCAGTACAGTACGGGACACCTAATTAGAAACAGGGAATCTGGTCAAGGCTGGGTTTCTTATTTGAGAGAGGGTGATTTCAACACTAATTTCAACATAACGACTCTCGATTTTCTTATTTTCCTCTTAATCTCAGCCTGGCTTTCTTATGAGCCTGTTTCTCATCAGGTGTCCTGTACTGTCTGTAGTTGAAGAGGTTTTGGGGAGGGTGATAGATACGATAGGACGTACCTTATACCACTTGTTTGCCTCCTGAGGCAGATATCTGTGACTGGCTATTAATATACTATTCAAGTGAGGAACTAACTACCCAAGAATGAAGGCATGTGCCTTGTCGTTGGAATACCACTTTTGCGCCTCATGAGGCAAAACATTGTGACTGACTACTAATCGTATACCTGGTACTTCTCAAGTGAAGAACTACCCAATAAGGCGTGTGCCTTAGAAGGCATGCCTTATCGTTGGAATACTCTCTTTTTGCCTTATGAGGCAAATTCTTGTGACTACTCGTATTAATAGTATACTTCTAAAGTGAGGAAGTACCCAATACTAAGGCATGCCTTATCGTTGGAACACCACTTTTTTGCCTTTTGAGGCAAATATGTGACTGGCTATTACTGCTGTAGTATACTTCTTAAATGAGGAACTACCCAATATTAAGGCATGCCTTATCGTTGGAGCACCACTTTTTTGCCTCATGAGGCAAATATTTGACTGACTAGTATTACGGGCAAGGACCATAGTAAACACTAGTAAACAGGACCTACGGTACACGCAAAAAACCTATGCCATTCCCCTTTTTTACCAACAATATTTGGTCCTACTTACTAGTGTTTACTATGGCCCTCCGTAATGGTATACTTCTCAAGTGAGGAACTGCCCAATAATAAGGCATGGCATTATCGTTGGAATACCACTTTTTTTGCCTTCTGAGGCAGATATTTGACTGACTATCACTACTCGTATACTTCTCAAGTTTCTCAATAAGGCATGCGCCTTATAAGGCATGCCTTATCGCTTTTTTTTGTATAATATGGTTCGATGTAAGCCTAGGCTGCGGGATCGCTCGTCGGGTTAAAAGCGTACCAGGTACAACTTTTCTTGAAACAATTTCGGGTGGCTTGATGTTAGTACTATCACGGGGGAACGTAGTAATCAGGACCAAATATGCTGAGTAAACATACGGGAATATAAAGGTTTTTGTGTATGCAAAAGGTCCTGATTACAACGCCCCCTCGTAATAATAGTACTAATACGAAGAAATAGTATTAGCCCCAGGAAAATTGCAGGTGCACACCTGTTTCAGCACGCCTCTTAGATAGGAAACCTTAACGTTCTGGGCAACCCATGCACGCCAACGATTAATCGCCTTAAGTCACAAATGTCAATGTCCCCCCCATGGTCGTATCACGTAGTGTTAATATGGTAAGGCATCCGCGAGGCAGTTACATAGTAAAACCCATTGCTGTCTCCGGAAGTGGCCACACCAGAAATTAAATTAACTCATTGAAGCTGTCGTCCATATGCAAGTCCGCCTCAGAGGCGGTTCTTAGCAGGATGCAGCTCACCCTCCATGCGACTCGCCCAATACCTCACGGCGCTTCGCGCTTGGTGCAAGCAATGTCTGCCTGGTTGGTGAAAACCCAACGCGCTCCGTCCCGGCATTGTAGGGATGCGAGGGTCTATGGTCATATGACTACGGCCGTGCACAACGCGGGTTCCCCCCCCCCCCCCCCCTCCTGGTCGGTGAAAACCCGACATGCCCCGTCCCGGCATTGTATAAATAGGGATGCGAGGGTGTATGGTCATACGACTACGGCCATACATGAAAAGTAACCACACCTTTTTGCAAGCAATGCCTGCCTGGTTGGTAAAAACCCAACGTGCTCCGTCCCGGATTTGTACGATAGGGATGCGAGGTTTCATGGTCATACAAGTACGGCTGTGCACGACATGAGTACACCCCCTCCCCCCTCCTGTTCTGTCTCGAGTGGGATGCGTGGTCAATGGTCGAATGACTAAGGCAAGCAACGAATGAGTACCTCCCCCCCCACCACGATTCGTGAAAAACAATGTTGCATTTTTTCACAGGACAACGACCACCAACCGCGTGATGTCGATGCTGCTGCTGTGGATGGGGATCGAAGACAGATTGCGTGGACCTCTCCTTCCAAGCTACGAGTAGTTCCACCCGGTCTGCTACCGTCCAGTGTGTCGCCTGCGCCGCTTCTCCGTAGAACTGGGAGCGTTTCGACGGTGTAGTTCCGATAAAGTATGTCGATAGTGTTGGGTATCATATCGGAAGTTCCGATAAATCGGAAACCATACCGGTATCGGTTTTTAAATCGGAAAAGAGCCTGTGCCGCCTCGCCGTAGAACCGGGAGCGTGTTAGCGGTGTATTTCCGACTAAGTCTGTTGATCGTGTTGGATGGCCTATCGGAAGTTCCGATAAATGTTCCGATAAATCGGAAATCATATCGGGAGTTCCGATAAATCACTGCGTCGGTTATCAGATCGGAAAATTGTGAATCTCGATGCACGATAAAACTTATTTCTTCAGGAAGCTGCTACCACCCAGTCTGTCGCCTGTGCCGCCTCGCCGTAGAACTAGGCGCGTTTCGACGGTGTAGTTCCGATAAAGTATGTGAATAGTGTTGGGCATGATATCGGAAGTTCCGATAAATCGGAAACCATACCGGTAGCGGTTTTTAAATCGGAAGAAGAAAATGTGCCGCTTCGCCGTAGAACCGGGAGCGTGTTAGCTGTGTATTTCCGATAAAGTCTGTTGATAGTGTTGGACGGCATATCGGAAGCTCCGATACATCGGAAATCATATCGGTCATCATATCGGAAAATAGCGCTTCCCGATATCCGACAAAAACAAAACTTATTTCAGGAAGCTGCTACCGTTCAGTGTGTCGCCTGTGCCGCTTCGCCGTAGAATCGGGAGCGTTTTGAGCGTGTAGAGCCTGTCTTTGTAACGTACGTACAGTAGTGAGCTTAACCCTTGTATACCTAAGATAGTTAGCTGTTGCGTCATATATAGGAACTCGTGCAGCAGTATCGTTGTAACCGTCGTTAATTGGCGTGTTTTGACGATGTATTGGTAGCATGTAGAGTATGTTGCAATAATAGTGTTGGACATCTTATCGGAAGTTTCTGATTCCGACAAATCGGAAATCATATCGGTTACCAAATCGGAAAATAGGGCCTCCCGATATCCGATAAAAACGTAGTTTTACAGGAAGCTGGTAATGTCTAGTCCGTCACCTGTGCTGCTTCGCCGTATAATTGGGAGCGTTTTGAGAGTTTAGATAGAGCCTGTATTTATAACGTACGTACAGTAGTGAACTTAACCCTTATATAACTAAGATAATCCTGACATAAGCTGTCGCTACGTGTGTAAGAGCTCGCGCGGCAGTATCGTTGTAATAATAGTGTTGAGCATCCTATCGGAAGTTTCCGATTCCGATGAATCGGAAATAATATTGGTTATCAAATCGGAAAATGCCACCTCCCGATATCCGATGTAAACGTATTTCTACAGGAAGCTCTGCTACCATCCAGTCTGTCGCCTGTGCCGCTTCGCCGTAGAACTGGGACTGTTTTATGTTTTATCGGTGTAGTGCGGAGAGTGTGCTCCTATTGTTGGATGAATCGGAAATCATACCGGTATCGGTTATCAAACCGGAGAATAACGCCTCCCGATATCCGATAAAAACGGCTTTCTTCTGGAGGGGAGGGGGTGCCCCCCCCCCNGTGCTCCGTCTCGAAAGGGATGCGTGGTCAAAGGTCACATGACTAAGGCAAGCAACAAATGAGTACCCCCCCTTCTTTTGTCCCCCCCATGATTCGTGATAAAAAATGTTGCATTTTTCACAGGACAACGACCACCAACCGCGTGATGTCGATGCTGCTGCTGCGGATGGGGATCGAAGACAGATTGCGTGGACCTCTCCTTCCAAGCAGCGAGTGGTTCCACCCGGTCTGCTACCGTCCAGTGTGTCGCCTGCGCCGCTTCTCCGTAGAACTGGAAGCGTTTCGACGGTGTAGTTCCGATAAAGTATGTCGATAGTGTTGGGTATCATATCGGAAGTTCCGATATATCGGAAATCATACCGGTATCGGTTTTTAAATCGGAAAAAAACCGTGCCGCTTCGCTGTAGAACCGGGAGCGTGTTAGCGGTGTATTTCCGATAAAGTCTGTTGATAGAGTTGGACGGCATATCGGAAGTTCCGATAAATCGGAAATCATATCGATCATCATATCGGAAAATAGCGCTTCCCGATATCCGATTAAAAAAACTTATTTCAGGAAGCTTCTACCGTTCAGTGTGTCACCTGTGCCGCTTCGCCGTAGAACCGGGAGCGTTTTGAACGTGTATGATAGAGCCTGTCTTTATAACGTAGTGAGCTTAACCCTTGTATATCTAAGACAATAAGTTATTGCGGCGTATATAGAAACTCGTGCAGCAGTATCGGTGTAACTGTCGTCAGCTTGTGTGTTTAGACGGTGTGGCATGTAGAATATGTTGCAATATTGGAAGTTTCCGATTCCGACAAATCGGAAATCATATCGGTTTTATCAAATCGGAAAATAGTGCCTCCCGATATCCGATATAAACGTATTTTTACAGGGAGCTGCTACCGTCCAGTCTGACGCCTGCGCCTCTTTGCCGTATAACTGGGAGCGTTTTGAGAGTGTATGATAGAGCCTGTATGTATAACCTACGTACAGCAGTCGTGAACTTAACCCTTATATATCTAAGATAATGCCAATTTAAGCTGTCGCTACGTATATAGGAACTCGTGCAGCAGTATCGTTGTAACTGTCGTCAATTGGTGTATTTCGACAGTGTAGCATGTAGAGTATGTTACACTATTAATAATAGTGTTGGACATCCTATCGGAAGCTTCCGATTCCGATAAATCGGGAATCATATCGGTTGTCAAATCGAAAAAAAAACGCCTCCCGATATCCGATAAAAACGTATTTTTACAGCAAGCTGCTACCGTTCAGTGTGTCGCCTGTGCCGCTTCGTCGTAGAACCGGGAGCGTTTTTAGCGTGTAGAGCCTGTATTTATAACGTACGTACAGTAGTGAACTTAACCCTTATATATCTAAGATAATACCGACATATGCTGTCGCTACGAGTACGTATATAGGAACTCGTGCAGCAGTATCGTTGTAACTGTCGTCAATTGGTGTGTTTTAACGATGTAGCATGTGGAGTATGTTGCAATAATAGTGTTGGACATCCTATCGGAAGTTTCCGCTTCCGATAATCGGAAATCATATCGGTTTAATCAAATCGGAAAATAGCGTCTCCCGATATCCGATAAAAACATATTTCTACAGGAAGCTGCTACCGTCCAGTCTGTCGCCTGTGTCGCTTCGCCGTACATATACTAAGGAGCGTTTTGAGCGTGTATGATAGCGCCTGTATTTATAGCGTACGTACAATGGTGAACTTAACCCTTATATAACTAAGATGATCCTGACATAAGCTGTCGCTACTTATATGAGAGCTCGCGCGGCAGTATCGTTGTAATAATAGTGTTGAACTCCTATTGGAAGTTCCCGATTCCGATGAATCGGAAATAATATTGATTATCAAATCGGAAAATAGCACCTCCCGATATCCAATAAAAACGTATTTCTACAGGAAGCTCTGCTACCATCCAGTCTGATGCCTGTGACGCTTCGCCGTAGAACTGGGAACGTTTTATAGGTGTAGTGCGGAAAGTGTGTTAATATTGTTGGATAAATCGGAAATTATACCGGTATCGGTTGCGTATCAAACCGGAGAATAGCGCCTCCCGATATCCGATAAAGACATATTTATTCTGGAAGGGAGGGGANAACACACCGCTGTTGAATGCTTACATTAGATGCACGCCACAAAACCAACAAAACACGCCGCTGTTAAACGTTTCGATGCATGCCACAAAACCAACAAAACACGCCGCTTTTGGATGCTTAATCAAATAAATGCATGCCGCCCACAATTTACAAGCATAAAAAATGCGCGCAAAACACCGCGACGCGACGAAAAATAACCCGCGACGAGCAAAAAAACAAAACCCTGTCCACTCCGCGTGTGTGTGTACTCGTATACCTGGGACGGCCATCTCCACTTGTACCACCGCCCTGAGACCGCGGGCCAGTGTTGCTACGCCCTCGAGGAGCACCGCTCGATGTCGCCGCCGGCTCCTCCCCCATCCCCCTCCCCCTACCACCGCCACCGCCACCTCCAACCTCCTGGCCGTGGCCATCCCGACCGCCTTCCTGCCCTCCGCCTTCGGCCTGGTCCCACACCCGGGAGTAGGCTTGCTGCTGCCCGGCGTCCCACGAGGAGGTGCGGCCGACGTCGACCTGTAGCTGGTTCCATGCGGCGTGTGCGGGGGTCCCCGGCGTGGGAGCGGGCGACGCCTCGAGCTGGCTAGCCGTGCCGCCTGCTGCGACCTTGAGCGCTGCGTTCTGAAAGAGACGGGAGAAGGGCGCGGGAGGGGAGGGAGCGAGCAGTGACGAGCGCGCGGCGCGGGGGGCGGGGGGGGGGGGGGGTACTCATGTTGTGCACGGCCGTAGTCATATGACCATAGACCCTCGCATCCCTACAATGCCGGGACGGAGCGCGTTGGGTTTTCACCAACCAGGCAGACATTGCTTGCACCAAGCGCGAAACGCCGTGAGGTATTGGGCGAGTCGCATGGAGGGTGAGCTGCATCCTGCTAAGAACCGCCTCTGAGGCGGACTTGCATATGGACGACAGCTTCAATGAGTTAATTTAATTTCTGGTGTGGCCACTTCCGGAGACAGCTATGGGTTTTACTATGTAACTGCCTCGCGGACGCCTTACCATATTAACACTACGTGATACGACCATTCCCCTTGTGCGGAACAAAGGTTCTCCACCCCGCACAAATGATCTACTCGACCGCCAGCTTTGGTGACCGCCAAAAAAAAAAAAAAAACGGCACCCTGGTTGTCTAGCTCACGCAGCGAGTGGCGTGTTTTACAGCGTCGTTGCCAACCGACGCCAACCCAACCTATAAATATATCATATATTTATAGGGGGGGGGGGGGTATAGAGCGACACACCATGTTTTTGCCTTTTGAGGGTGGTCACTTGAGGAGCTCTATTCACCACCCAAATAAAATAGTTTCGGAGGAAAATAAGCCGACAGCTATGAACGATCCCATGGCCTGAGTATATAATTAAAAAAAAACATGTATCATATGTATGTGTGCAATCACAAGAAGTATGAAATTACGACGATTGTGGCGTCGTTCGGGTAAGTTACGGACGGATCCCGATCGTTCCTAAACCGTTCCAGGCGGACAGTGCTACCTGGTATTAATAACATCCAAGGTGAATCATTTCACTAGAGGGGGTCAGAAGAAAGTAGAACGCGCGCTGCTCAGCAGTATGATGACCTGTTGTATTTCTCCGCCTCTTGCGTATAAAATATCGGTTCGGCACAGGAGTTTTTTTTTTGCGGCGGTTCGATCCGATCCGATAAAATATCGGGTTGATTATCGGGAAAATATCGGAGCTGCTACCGTCCAGTCTGTTCGCCTTGTGCCGTTTCGCCGTAGAACTGTGAGCGTTTCAACGGTGTGCGACGGGTTTTACAAATAGAGGTAGCATGTTTTTGCCAAACATATTTATGATTGCCGGTGCTGGATTTTTTTTTTTTCCATGTTTCGCACCATTTTTCGATATTTACTCCGTCTGGGCCATGCCATTTTTCATCTTGCAGAAGTTTCGTTTTCCCTTAAGATAAGGTGTCGGGAAACTCACAAAATAGTACAGAGCTCCTCTCAAGTGACCGCCCTCACAACATACTATTACGGGCAAAGATGGGGAATGACGGCACGTCACCAAAAAAAACGAGTAGCCGTCACAGTCTATATACGGCCGCAGTGTCTACATTAAAACCAAGTAGTTACGTGTTTATTGCCGTCACGTCACACGAAAAACGGCCGTATTGCCGTCACGTCACATGATAAATCGCCGTCATTCCCCCTCTTTGATTACGGGGGTTTATAGTAATCAGGACCAAATATGGCTGGTAAAAATATCGATGTTTGTGTGTGTGATGGATCCTACTGCTGTAATTACTATGCCCCCCCCTAAAAATTGTTGTAAGATTGGGTGAGACCCGAAGTATCCCGTCCTTGCAGGCCTGTCTATTGAGCATGACATATTTGGTTACTCACTTTCGTGAAGAATCAAGAATCAAGCGTAGGAAAACGTAGCCTCTTTATTCCCAGAGCCGTGATGGCATCTGCCCCGAAAGGGTGGTCTTATTGCCCTTCCGGACGCATGCCACGATAGAGATGCATCTTGTTTTTTCTGAGCTCCTCACTTAAGGAGCGCCATGCCTCACCGAAAAACGAGTTTGGAGGCAAAAAATAAAAGTGCTCCCGGATGAAAAATATAATGACCGAAGTATACTCTGAACAATAATATTTCGTCACAAAAATGAAAGTCCGACGAATTTGGGTTAAGGAGCCCGATCGTTCAGAAAAAAAAAACAGTCAAAAAGTGCTACCTCTACCGTAGCACGCGTCTTCGTTCTTACAATTACCCCGAATACGAAGGCCCCAGTCCAAGAAATACGAAAACGGACCAAATTACCTATACGACGTACTCTTATTGAGGTACAGTAGTACAGGACACCTATTAATAGTAAGAAACAGGCTATTAAGAAAGACAGACTGAGAATTGGAGGAAACTGAGAAATTCGGGAGTCGTTATATTGAACTTAGTGTAGAAAGAAGCCTCTCTCGAATAAGAAATCCAGCCTGGACCAGATTTCCTGTTTCATGTTAGGTGTCCTAGTGAGACACAGACTAATAAGAAAAGACAGGCTGAGAATTGGAGTAAAATAAGAAATTCGGGAGTCGATATATTGAACTTAGTGTAGAAAGCATCCTCTCTCGAATAAGAAATCCAGCCTGGACAAGATTTCCTGTTTCTTATTGGATGTCCTGTACTGTACTTTACCGGCCTTCCAAGCCCATACTATTACACTATTGATAAGTGCACCCGTACCTTAAGATAGCACGCGCATACCACTATAAAACCCGTCTTGGCGTATTTAATAGTGACGCATGCTGCGGTAGAGGTGCACTCTGTTTTTTCTGAGCGTAGTCACCCGAGGAGCTTTACTAATACCACTCTGACCGGGAATACAAGGACCATTTATTCATTCACATTAGATTGAAATGACCCTTATATTTCGGGTCACATGACTGCTGTGGGTCTTCCCCCTGAAATGTAACTCTTGGTGACAAAACAGGCAAAATGAATAAATGGTCATCATATTTCGGGTCAAATGACTGTGAGTCTTTCCCCTGAAATGTAACTCGTGGTGATAAAAGCAGGAAAAATAAAGAGTGGTAGCAAGTAAAAACTGATTTTGGAAGAAAAAGGAAAGTGTTACCCGAAGAACCATCAATCCCATGGCTTGAAAGCACAATAAAATGAAAAATGGTTCAGCACGATAATTAGAAATCGACGATTGTGGGCTAAGGGGTCTCGTCTTCCACAGGCACTATTTCGGGGGACCATAGTAAATATCATATATATAGAACTAAATATTGTTGGTAAAAATGGGGAAACATATAGGTTTTTGTGTCTACCATAGATCCTCCTATTTACTAATACGTAGTCAGTGTTTACTTGGTCTATCTACAGTAGTGACTAGTATAAGCTGCTGAGGCTATGTAGAAACCCGCGCAGTAGGATAGTTGTGATCGTCGTCAACGTGTGTGCGTTGTTGGTGGATGCGGACGGTTTAGCATATTTTGGTTCTAAAAGGAAATTACGAGAAAACGATAAAAAACAGCCGACAAACAAAAAAACGGTTTTTTATCCTCTTGGGGCTTCAGCTGAGGTATGTAGGGGAAACTTGACGATTAAATATAAATACAAGGTGACGATTAGGAGTAACGCCTCTCCTATGTGATTGGGGCGCAACTGTTTAGTAAGACACGAGCCTTCGGGGGGTTGGGCATTATTCCTTTTAATAGTTTTAATGTCATTCCCCTTTATGATGTAGCCTTTCTGGTGGAAACCCCTATTATGTTGAATAAATAAGGCCATTCTGGTGGAAACCTCTATTGTGTTTGTGTTGTCTTCACATTAAACCCGTTCTTCCTACCCAACCACATCAATCAGTACACCCAGTGTCTGTCCTGGTTCCTATTACTAGAGAGATACAAATAATGTGGTCACAGACTGTGAAAAAGAGAAAAACCAAACCAAACTAAACGCAAATGAACGGGTAAAGCAAGTGAGATGCTAACGTACCGGGTACGAGAACACAACGACACGAGCCGAACCAAAAAATAAGAACCAAAAGACAAATAAAAAAACCGAATTTTGAAACGATACAGAATGCAGATGACGCAGGGAGACAGAAGCGCCTCTATGATAGAAGAAAAGCACACGTGCCCAAGAGGAACAGATAACTGCTGCACGGACGAAGCAACACGAAGAAGAGGAAGACACCGGCATAGGGCGGTAACAAATGGAGAAACAAGGCAAAAAGCAAGAGAGAAAACACTAGAAGAGAGGAAAATAGTAAAATTGTTCTCAAGGCGATGATAATAACAAGTTCCCGTATCTGCTACAAAACCGATACGGGGACCATGTCACACCTTCTGCCATCTCCTGCCTACCCTCATCAATAGCGGTGTCAGAAGTCGGTGCTACCTCTGCCGCGCCCCCCCCTGTGAACAAATCAACAATAAACAAACAAACAAAATAAAACAAATAATAGAAGTTAAGGGCTAGTCGAACCGATACCTTGCCGCACGATCTACCATTTCGTTTCTGCATTTGTCGACAGCTGTGTCAGTACAGCCGCCCCTGCCCCCCCCCCCTCTCTCCTTGTCGCCTCTCTAGGCGTCCTCAGCTGCATGCCGTAGCCAGCTCCTCTCCGCTCCGGCCTTGTGCCACCTCGCCATGAAATGGTCCGCCGCCTCAACGACCCCCCGATACCACACCCCACTCTTCTTAGCCGCCTTCTGCCATTTTGTGTTGGATAAATAAGGCCGTTCTGGTGGAAACCTCTATTACGTTAGATAAATAAAGCCATTCTTGTGGAAACCCTTATTATAGTGAATAAAGCCGCGTGGGAGCTGGGTGGCATGGTGGGCCCTGGCGGTGGCTAATTATATCTGCATTAGTATAAGTGGGAGCAGGGTGCCGAATGGGATCAGGTCCGGGTGGGATCAGGGGGGTGCCAAGTGGGAGCAGGGTCGGTAACAGCCTCGACCTGTGAAAATCTCTGACAGGCTCGTGTACTCTACATATTTGTTCCTGTCGCGTGATTGGGGGATGATGCGCAGGGCTGGCGGCTTATCTTCTGAGCTCCCGCACACGAAAGGAGAGCTCAACGTCTCGCCCGAAACATGAGCACTCGGAAATAACTTTTTTTTTCGTGCAAAACCCGACCAGCATTTCTATACCTATAGCAAATATTCCTAAAACAAAATAGACTACAATACAGTAGCAGTACGAGTATGAAATGGTACGAACAAAACGAATCACGCTACGCTAACCGGTAGTAGTTGGTCACTTGAGGAGTATACTAATAGTCAGTCACAGTCACTACTGTAGTAATAGTATAGCCTCAGAAGGCAAACACTAACTGCAACCGACATACGGTATACCGTGGCATGAGTCTGATATTCCTAAGAGTTTACTCTTATTACATAGGTAATCCACCGCGGCTTCAAAATTCCGATACANCCCCCCCTCCGCCTCCCCCCTATTGAGAGTAGTATCCAAGGAGAATAATTTGACTCGAGGGGGCAGAAAAAAACAGAACACGCGCTCCTCGACAGTATGATGAGACCTGTTGTATTTGTGCCTTTCGCATATCAAATATCGGTTCGGCACCGGACTTTTTTTTTGCGGTTCGATCCGATTCGAAAAATGTCGTGTTGATTATCGGGATAGTATCGGAGCTGCTACCGTCCAGTCTGTTCGCCTGTGCCGTTTCGCCGTATAACTGTGAGCGTTTCAACGATGTGAGACGGGTTCTACACTAGAGTTAGCATGTTTTTGCCAAAACATTTATGATTGACGGTGCTGTTTTTTTTTTTATTTTATGTTTTGCACAATTTTTCGATATTTACTCCGTCTAGCCCATGCCATTCTTCATCCTATAGAAGTTTCGTTTTTTTCTTAAGATCAGGTGCCGGGTAACTCACAAAATAGTACAGAGCTCCTCAAGTGACCGCCGTCACAACATACTATTACGGGCAAAAATGGGGAATGACGGCACGTCACCCAAAAAAGCGAGTAGCCGTCACAGTCTACGGCCGCAGTGTCTACATTAAAACCAAGTAGTTACGTGTTTAATGCCGTCAAGTCACACGAAAAACGGCCGTATTGCCGTCACGTCACATGATAAATCGCCGCCTTCCCCCCTCTTTGATTACGGGGGATTATAGTAGTCAGGACCAAATAAATATGGTTGGTAAAAACACCGATTTTTGTGTGTGTGTGATGGGTCCTACTGCTGTAATTACTATGCCCCCCCGTAAAATTGTTGTAAGATTGGCTGAGACACGAAGTACCCCCTCCTTGATAGATAGTATTAAAGCATGATATTATATGTCCTGGGGGTTACTCACTTTCGTGTAGAATCAAGCATAGGAAAAACGTAGCGTCTTTACTCCCAGAGCCGTCATGGCATTTGCCCCGGAAGGGTGGTCTCATTGTGCATCCGTTCTTACAATTACCCCGAATACGAATGCCAGTCCAATAAATACGAAAACGGACCAATTCCAAATATAGAGGTATTTTACCGGCCTTCCAAGCCCATACTATTACACTATTAATAAGTGCACTACCTTAAGATAGCATGCGCATACCACTACAAAAAATATCGATGTTTGTGTGTGTGATGGGTCCTACTGCTGTAATTACTATGCCCCCCCCTGAAAATTGTGGTAAGATTGGGTGAGACACGAAGTATCCCGTCCTTGCAGGCCTGTCTATTGAGCATGACATATTTGGTTACTCACTTTCGTGAAGAATCAAGAATTAAGCGTAGGAAAACGTAGCCTCTTTATTCCCAGAGCCGTGATGGCATCTGCCCCGAAAGGGTGGTCTTATTGCCCTTCCGGACGCATGCCACGATAGAGATGCGTCTTGTTTTTTCTGAGCTCCTCACTTAAGGAGCGCCATGCCTCACCGAAAAACGAGTTTGGAGGCAAAAAATAAAAGTGCTCCCGGATGAAAAATATAATGACCGAAGTATACTCTGAACAATAATATTTCGTCACAAAAATGACTGAATGTCCGACGAATTTGGGTTAAGGAGCCCGATCGTTCAGAAAAAAAAAACAGTCAAAAAGTGCTACCTCTACCGTAGCACGCGTCTTCGTTCTTACAATTACCCCGAATACGAAGGCCCCAGTCCAAGAAATACGAAAACGGACCAAATTACCTATACGACGTACTCTTATTGAGGTACAGTAGTACAGGACACCTATTAATAGTAAGAAACAGGCTATTAAGAAAGACAGACGGAGAATTGGAGGAAACTGAGAAATTCGGGAGTCGTTATATTGAACTTAGTGTAGAAAGAAGCCTCTCTCGAATAAGAAATCCAGCCTGGACCAGATTTCCTGTTTCATGTTAGGTGTCCTAGTGAGACACAGACTAATAAGAAAAGACAGGCTGAGAATTGGAGTAAAATAAGAAATTCGGGAGTCGGTATATTGAACTTAGTGTAGAAAGCATCCTCCCTCGAATAAGAAATCCAGCCTGGACAAGATTTCCTGTTTCTTATTGGATGTCCTGTACTGTACTTTACCGGCCTTCCAAGCCCATACTATTACACTATTGATAAGTGCACCCGTACCTTAAGATAGCACGCGCATACCACTATAAAACCCGTCTTGGCGTATTTAATAGTGACGCATGCTGCGGTAGAGGTGCACTCTGTTTTTTCTGAGCGTGGTCACCCGAGGAGCTATACTAATAACACTCTGACCGGGAATACAAGGACCATTTATTCATTCACATTATATTGAAATGGCCCTCATATTTCGGGTCACATGACTGCTGTGGGTCTTCCCCCTGAAATGTAACTCTTGGTGACAAAACAGGCAAAATGAATAAATGGTCATTATATTTCGGGTCACATGACTGTGAGTCTTTCCCCTGAAATGTAACTCGTGGTGATAAAAGCAGGAAAAATAAAGAGTGGTAGCAAGTAAAAACTGATTTTGGAAGAAAAAGGAAAGTGTTACCCGAAGAACCATCAATCCCATGGCTTGAAAGCACAATAAAATGAAAAATGGTTCAGCAACATAATTAGAAATCGACGATTGTGGGCTAAGGGGTCTCGTCTTCCACAGGCACTATTTCAGGGGACCATAGTAAATAGGACCAAATATTGTTGGTAAAAATGGGGAAACATATAGGTTTTTGTGTCTGCCATAGATCCTATTTACTATGGTCCTCCGTAATAGTCAGTTTTTACTTGGTATATCTACAGTGACATAGTACAAGCTGTTGAGGCTATGTAGAAACCCGCGCAGTAGGATAGTTGTAATCGTCGTCAACGTGTGTGCGTTGTTGGTGGATGCGGACGGTTTTGCATATTTTGGTTCTAAAAGGAAATTACGAGAAAACGATAAAAAACAGCCGACAAACAAAAAAACGGCTTTTTATCCTCTTGGGGCTTCAGCTGAGGTATGTTGGGGAAACTTGACGATTAAATATAAATACAAGGTGACGATTAGGAGTAACGCCTCTCCTGTGTGATTGGGGCGCAACTGTTTAGTAAGACACGAGCCTTCGGGGGGTTGGGCATTATTCCTTTTAATAGTTTTAATGTTATTCCCCTTTATGATGTAGCCTTTCTGGTGGAAACCCCTATTATGTTGAATAAATAAGGCCATTCTGGTGGAAACCTCTATTGTGTTTGTGTTGTCTTCACATTAAACCCGTTCTTCCTACCCAACCACATCAATCAGTACACCCAGTGTCTGTCCTGGTTCCTATTACTAGAGAGATACAAATAATGTGGTCACAGACTGTGAAAAAGAGAAAAACCAAACCAAACTAAACGCAAATGAATGGGTAAAGCAAGTGAGATGCTAACGTACCGGGTACGAGAACACAATGACACGAGCCGAACCAAAAAATAAGAACCAAAAGACAAATAAAAAACCGAATTTTGAAACGATACAGAATGCAGATGACGCAGGGAGACAGAAGCGCCTCTATGATAGAAGAAAAGCACACGTGCCCAAGAGGAACAGATAACTGCTGCACGGACGAAGCAACACGAAGAAGAGGAAGACACCGGCATAGGGCGGTAACAAATGGAGAAACAAGGCAAAAAGCAAGAGAGAAAACACTAGAAGACAAGAGAGGAAAATAGTAAAATCGTTCTCAAGGCGATGATAATAACAAGTTCCCGTATCTGCTACAAAACCGATACGGGGACCATGTCACACCTTCTGCCATCTCCTGCCTACCCTCATCAATAGCGGTGTCAGAAGCCGGTGCTACCTCTGCCGCGCCCCCCCCTGTGAACAAATCAACAATAAACAAACAATATAAATAAAACAAATAATAGAAGTTAAGGGCTAGTCGAACCGATACCTTGCCGCACGATCTACCATTTCGTTTCTGCATTTGTCGACAGCTGTGTCAGTACAGCCGCCCCTGCCCCCCCCCCCTCTCTCCTTGTCGCCTCTCTAGGCGTCCTCAGCTGCATGCCGTAGCCAGCTCCTCTCCGCTTCGGCCTTGTGCCACCTCGCCATGAAATGGTCCGCCGCCTCAACGACCCCCCGATACCACACCCCACTCTTCTTAGCCGCCTTCTGCCATTTTGTGTTGGATAAATAAGGCCGTTCTGGTGGAAACCTCTATTACGTTAGATAAATAAAGCCATTCTTGTGGAAACCCTTATTATAGTGAATAAAGCCGCGTGGGAGCTGGGTGGCATGGTGGGCCCTGGCGGTGGCTAATTATATCTGCATTAGTATAAGTGGGAGCAGGGTGCCGAATGGGATCAGGTCCGGGTGGGATCAGGGGGGTGCCAAGTGGGAGCAGGGTCGGTAACAGCCTCGACCTGTGAAAATCTCTGACAGGCTCGTGTACTCTACATATTTGTTCCTGTCGCGTGATTGGGGGATGATGCGCAGGGCTGGCGGCTTATCTTCTGAGCTCCCGCACACGAAAGGAGAGCTCAACGTCTCGCCCGAAACATGAGCACTCGGAAATAACTTTTTTTTTCGTGCAAAACCCGACCAGCATTTCTATACCTATAACAAATATTCCTAAAACAAAATAGACTACAATACAGTAGCAGCACGAGTATGAAATGGTACGAAAAAAACGAATCACGCTACGCTAACCGGTAGTAGTTGGTCACTTGAGGAGTATACTAATAGTCAGTCACAGTCACTACTATAGCCTCAGAAGGCAAACACTAACTGCAACCGACATACGGTATACCGTGGCATGAGTCTGATATTCCTAAGAGTTTACTCTTATTACATAGGTAATCCACCGCGGCTTCAAAATTCCGATAAAAAAAGTGAAGGTTGAAATCAAGTGATATTTTACGCGCACCTTTGTCAGTGCGCTTTCGAAAATTCTTGGAAAATTCCAGTGCTCAGAGCTGACGCACTCATGGGGCCCGAGTGGCAAGTCTAAAAATCGCACTGGACAGAATCTGATATCATGTTTGGGCTCAGTTCACTGGAGAAAATATTTTATTGGTGTGACCCTTGGGTGACCCTAGGTATATACCTGGTAGGTTGAGTAGCCCGGGTTTCTGAGTGGGGCATGGTAAGTAGGGGGCGTGCCCGAACTATTAATGCTCCCGTATATGGCCGGGACGACCCTGCCCCCCCGCCCCTTCACAATGGGGGCGCAAGAAAATCCTTGCGGAGATTAGAGTAAGTTGCAATTTATATGCGGGGGAGGGGTGGATGGAACTAATTAATTAACTACTTGAGAGCTATTAGGGGGGAGCATATTAATAGTAAGTAGGACCAAATGGTGGTGGTAAAAATTGGTAAATATGTTGGTTTTTGGGTCTACCGTAGGTCCTGTTTACTAGTGTTTACTATAGTCCCCCTACTGCTATTACGGGGGAGCATAGTAAACACTAGTAAATAGGACCAAATATTGATAGTAAAAATAGGTGAAATATATAGATTTTGTGTGTACCATAGGTCCTATTTACTATGCCCCCCCGTATCAATTTTGACGGAAAAAAGGACATGATTATTGAACTATGACGCAGCACATCACCATTACTGTTACTAGGCGTACCGGATTGAGAGGATGTCGGCACCTGGTTGTGGGGTTTGCTACTGTATATGCATTGTCCAATGTCTCCATAAGGATTGTTTTACTCCCACATTGTGCAAGGGGGGGGGAGGGGGCGTCCCGGCTACCTGTGACTGCCTGTGACCGCCTGTGACGCAAAGTAGTCCAACGAAATCCCCTAGGTATAGCACTCGCGAAGCACACTTTAATGCTGCATAGACGCGTGCTACGATATAGGTATAAGGTATACCTTTTTTTGGCTGAAACGTTTTCTGAATGGCCTATCAAAGGTTCCTTAACCCCTCAATAACTGGTCCCACGTATTTGGGGACAAACTACTTGGAATTAGTGTGGCACATTGTTTTCAGTATGAATGGGTTAACCCCAAATCGTCGGAATGGTGTAATTATTTGTGTTGCAATAATAGTTTTCGTTTTCTGCTTAAGGCCGTGGGGTTGTTCATCGGGTAGCATTTTTTTTCTCCCCTTCAAAAATCAGTTTTTTTAGTTACTGTAGTATTAGTATAGAGCTCCTCAAGCGACCACCGCCAGAAAAAACAGGGTTCACCTCTTCTACTATTGCATGCGTCCTAGTTAGGGCCCGTTTTAACGAAGAAAAAAAAAATCAATTGGAAAAAAAAATATCAAATCCGCTTTTCATTGGTCAACACCGCACCAGCACCAAAGATTAGGATCTTGGGGTATGGTGCTGGTGCGTGTGTTGACCAATGAAAAGCGATTTGAATTTTATTTTTCCAAATTGAATTTATTTTATACTCGTTAATATGGGCCCTTAATTAACACCGTGCAGAAGTACTACAGGCACTCACAGTACTGCACACAGGGACTCAGGAATAGGTATACATGGTATTTATACGTATTGGGGGTGTCTCACGGCGGGAAGGGGGGGGGGGAGAGATTTGGAACATGAGGCAGGCAGGGGGGCGGGGGGAGGGCGTACTCATTTGTTGTTTAGCCTTAGTCGTTTGACCATTGACATCCCTTTCGAGACGGAGCACCGTTCCTACTCCAAAAATAGACACCTCCAACATTTGGGAGCTCATAACGTTGTTCCCATATGCTACAAATAAACGTTTTGCGAAGGGGGGGGAGGAGAGAGATTTGGAACATGAGGCAACAGGCATAGGAGACGCGTGGCATATAATACAATGAGGGTATAATAAGGATTCCATAAGGAATAATATGTTCCAACCCAGGTTTCTCCGAGCCGCAACGGTATTGGTGAAAGGGGCGCCCCCACCCGCCCTCGACCAATGGGGGACCGCCGAGCGCGTGGCGAGAGCTTCCCCTCGGGGGGATGTCGAGGTGCCGCAGCACCCGGGGAGGATAGGATGCAATCCCTGATTGAAAAAACCTTCCATATATCTATAACTCCGACGAATCGAGGACAAACACTGTGGTCCCTCGGATCGATACCGCCCCGCACGGTGTGGAAACCCCCAAGCCTATCGGCTGATCGCTCCTTATGGCTGGGGTTCGTGGAGCCAGCGTCACCCGCATGGGATAGGATCCGATCCCCGGATCGGAAACCCTTCCATACATGCACAACTCCAACAAATCGGGGACGAAAACGGCGACCGCCCGGATCAAGACCGCCCCGCACGGTATGGAAACCCCAACCCGATGGGCTATTTGCTGATCGGGTGCGTTGCTTGAAGCCAGCGGCATCAAGAGAGGATAAATTCCCATTTCAGGATCGGAAATCCTTCCTTACATCTTCAACTCCAACACACCAGAGGGACGAAAACGGTGGTTTCCGGGGTCGTTAACGTATGGTACGGTGTACGGGGTTGGCTGATTGCTGGTTTGCTGGACTCGGTGAAGCCAGTGGAACCCAGAGAGGTTGGGACACCATCTCCGGATCATAATTGTTTTCACACATATACAACTCCCCGACATATCGGGAACGAAGACGACGAGCCACCGAGACGATACCACCCTGCACGGTGTGGAGTCCTAACCCCACTCGTTGATTGGTCAGTAGCTGTTTGGTTCGTGAACCTAGGGATACCCGGGGAATATAGGGTCATATCCCCGGGTAAAAACAAACTTCAAAATATCTACAACTCCATTGAATCGGGAACGAAGTCGGTTACTATGGGCATAGGTCGGCTATCCTCCGGAACAATACCGGCGGGCACGGTGTGGAAACCCCAACTCCGGGTATACCATTTTGGCTGGGGTTCGCAAAAGCGACCATTCAAGGAGGTTCAGCAACTTCATAATCCATGATCTAATAGACCTAGTTATGAAAAGTAGTTTACATATTCAATATGGATGACCGTCTACGGCACGCAGCCAATCAGACAAAGTATGGCGCACGAAGCGCGCCGATTTTTGCGCTTGTGAGACATGGGGCATGATGACGATAATGCATGCATCATATATTACGTGCATGCTATATACGTGCAAATACACATGTTCATACTTTAGGTACTTACATGTCCATGGCGAGGCCCACATTATATTCAAGTCAAGACACATGTGGCACACATGCATGCATGCGCGACACTCATTTTGTAACTACTTGGCACTACTTCTGTCTGTCGCCTGGTATCGTACGGAATTTCCGAAGAAAAATAATCGCTCGTTGAACACTATATGGGTATGGGCTATGACCCTCCAACCCCATTAGGTTGAACATGATAATATAAACCACGAGGATGAAACGCATGCAGAATACATATATCATGCAGCACACTATTTGAGAGTGTGAGTAGGTTACCGGTCGCTTCAGGAAAGAGTGGCGAGGAGGAACAGTAAAAGCCGACAGCAGAAAACCCAGCATCTATTATAATAGCAGTAGTATCTTGGTAGCATCGCAATTAATCGCCGCAGCGCGCAACAGACAATACACGGCATGACATACATGATGACCATGCCCCATCGGTGGCCTTCCTCTCGCCTACTCCCCGCGTCCCTTCTCCAGTTGTGTGATCGGAGGTCGGTGCATCACCAGCCAGTGATGATACAGACAGCACAGCAGGCACACATGCAGGCATATCGGCCCACACTCGTGAACAAAGTACGTACCAGGTAGTCACTATAAACCAAGAGGGGGTATCTTATCTCCATTCCCGGGTTTCCAAAGTTTCTGCACTTTTTTCAAAAAAAAATACAAGCCCCCACGCCTGCGCCCCGGTTGTCAGAATTGCGCAAACAGAGTGGCTTCCACAAACAGCTGAGGTTGCGTTTCTTCGTTGAAGCACGGCGAGATATAGGCATGGCGACGGACCCAGGCAAACCGGAGCCACCACCTGTGCAGCAAGGTAGGCGATGCGCTGCGCGCTGTTCGCTGCCCGCCGAGGCACTGCGCCGCTTGTTGTTGTCCGCTGATTGCCTGCTGTTGCTGTTGTTACCGAATTTGAATCAACGACAAGAGAGGGAGAGGAAAGGAAGGCTGCTTGCGATACGTAGTTGGTTGAAAGTATTGCTCTCGGCAAGGAATTTGAAGGTGGTCCGCGCACGTGCTGGCTTCGCATTATGATGTGCGCGCCCCATTTCCATGTGGATCCGCACAGTAGAGCCTTTAGACAGTCTCTTCCCTTTGCTGTGGTGCACCTCCTATACGTAGCACGCGGCACACACACCTCTCTCTCTCTGTTCTTGCTAGCAAAAAAATCGCGGCTGACCTGTATATGCTTTTTTCACAAGCAGCGCGTGTGATACCATCATACCTGGTACATACAGTCAGTGCAAAGAAAAACGTTGGGGCAACTCGCCCACAATCACGTGAAATGAACCCCGACATTTCAAAATGAAACACTTGTGAATTGAGCGAGCCCATGGCAAGCTTTAACCCTCCTCGGCACGAGGCGTATCTTCATCAGCGGTCGCGAGGAGGCCTGCGAGCTGTTGGCTCGAGAGCTGGTCCGGGGCAATGCTCTCAGAGGTCACTGGGGGCTTGAGATTCCGAAACTCTCCACTCTCCACCTACGAAGCTTTTACGTATTTCCTTTTGCCCCTGGTGCGTACTCCCTTTGTCAGCGATACACGCAGCCAACCAAGTGCAAGCGGTTTGAGAGGTCGTGTCACGAGGCCGTGACGGCGCAAGGGCAGGGTCGATTTGATTGGCTGAGGTTTTGTAACGGCCAAAAAAACAATAACCGAATTTCAAATTTTGTCGAAAACCTTTTGATTTTGAAGCCTCTTATTTTACCGATATATTTGACCAGCTGTGTCAGACACACTAGATACTGCACCTGGAGTATCGTACACAGCTATCCACACAGACAGCAGGTACACTTTTGCCGCTAGTAATGATGTAATCTTGGAGCACACGGACTATTACGGGAGTATTTATTTAGATTAGAGTACGGGCGATGAGTTACTGCTGGTGGGTACCCGAGGACAAAAAAGAAAACAACGGATACAACAGTAAATAGTAGTAGTGAGTGCCTGACATGTATACATACCTGGTACCTGGCATACCCGTATAGAGAGAGCAGGGATGATGATGATGGTAGTGGTGGTGATGATGATGACGATGATGATGATGTTGTCATAGTTATGATGAGGATGATGGTGATGGTGATGATGTTGGGAAAGTGCCTCTCGTGTGCTGTCCGTCCTCTGGCTCGCTCGTGCCGGCGAGCGTGGGAGTGGGAGTAGGAGAGCGAAATCAGGGCTTGTTTGCTGTGCTCTCTGGCCGTCGCTCTTTTTTGAAGCCTTCCTAGCAGTCGTCTCATTGTCTCCTTCACAGTATGAAAGAATGACGCGTGTGTCGAGGCTCTGTCTCTACGGAGAGAGATGGCAGAGGTGGCACCGGAGTGCTAATCGTAGTTGTGCATGACTACTGAGTCATAGTGGACGACACTGAGTCAAAACCTACAATGAAAAGCGTAGAAAGTTATCTGCTGTACTTGCAACCCGTCCCCTCAATTGAATGCACAATGATAGAGCTACGGAAATAGTACGTAATCTTGCAGAAACAAAGAAAGTCGGTGGGTGTGATACCCAGACAAAAATAGCAATGACCTACTGTATGTACCAGTACGTGTGAATACTCATTTGTCCAGCAATCAACATGGGATAGTTGAAGAGACAATTGATAAACTGAGACGTAGTGTCCAGTGTGGAGTAGACGTGCGTATGTACTCATATGAACCCTACAGAGTAGTACCTGGTGTAAGCAAAGTCAAAGAAGAAAACAAATCGTGGTGTGAATACCAGCGATGTATACTCTAGAAAAGAAGTGTCAACCCGTATGATGGGTGTGTTCAACTGCGCCCCCTGAATAGATACCTAGAGTAACATGAMATCCAAGTAGAAACTGATGACATTCGTCAAGTACAGCGAAAAGTGCACTGTTCAGTGTGTGTACATGTATGTACGTCACGTACTCGCAATAAGATTAGGAGTACAGATAGTACGGCAATAGACTACGTTTGGCGCAATCGTATCGCGAAATAGGACTCGTGATGTGTGGTGTTGACCAGGAGCGTATCCTAGCAAAGAAAGCGTAAGAAAGTATCTACTGTACCTAAGCTACGCCCCCCCCCAATGGATCCTAGGTAAATCGAAGAAATCGAGAAATGTGGAGCGTATACTCGTACAGGTATGTGTCCAGCTACATACTGATATCGTTGACTGCAATCAGCATTGAGTGAGTGTGTATTTAGGATACGTACTCAAAGAAAAGAAAGCTGTGGAAAGCTAGGAACAACCGATAACAAGAGAGATGTATGTATCCGTGACGGTAACAGCAGTGCGCATCAGGTTTGATTACTAAACGTACTACGTGTGAAGATCACTCACGTACAGCAAAGGCAACAGAGGAAAAGTACACAAAAAATACACCCCCCACCAAAACCAAGGATAAAGAAGAGACGCAAGGAATGCGCATGATGATGCGACGATCTTCGTCTTCCGTGCTCGTTGGGAGATACCTGTGTTAACAGAAATGGGCTGATGTAGTGTGTAGAAAGCAGCAAACGTGTGTGTAGATGATGTCTTGAGATGATGCGATGAAGCGAAGCTTAGGAGGCTCGAGGTGAAGACCTGTCCCCGTAGTCAGTCCGTAGTGATGCTGCGCTCGTGTTCTCGATGTGTGCGAGTCCTGGTAGTGTTGATTGGGTTGCGCCGCTTGTTCGCGGTCAGATAAAAATCAGAATTCCAGGTGAAGCTGCAACAAGAAAGTTGGAACTCCTTGTTTGCTGATGCATCGAGCAAATCCTCCGCCAGAATGGTGTTCACGTTTCGGCTTAGATGTCGCCGAAGACGTAGCTGGTCCCAAACACGCTGGAGATGGTGATAGCCAGCTGCTTGTTGAACGCTTTCGTGGTGATGCCCTGAAGCTTACTCCTGGTGAGATCTCNGTGCGAACGTGGCGCAAAATAGCCATTTATGTGAAATAACCGACCGAATAACCGACCGGAAACTTCGCGGTTTCGGTCTCGGTTATTTAGTCCAAATAACCGGTTAACCGGAGACCATCTCCGGTCGGTTATGAGATAACCGACCGGACCCCAAAAGGACTCCGGTGCCCAACACTGGTGACGGCGCAAGGGCAGGGTCGATTTGATTGGCTGAGGTTTTGTAACGGCCAAAAAAACAATTATAACCGAATTTCAAATTTTGTCGAAAACCTTCTTTCGATTTTGAAGCCTTCTTTTACCGATATATTTGACCAGCTGTGCTGTGTCAGACACACTAGATACTGCACCTGGAGTATCGTACACAGCTATCCACACAGACAGCAGGTACACTTTTGCCGCTAGTAATGATGTAATCTTGGGGCACACGGACTATTACGGGAGTATTTATTTAGATTATTAATAGAGTACGGGCGATGAGTTACTGCTGGTGGGTACCCGAGGACAAAAAAGAAAACAACAACGGATACAACAGTAAATAGTAGTAGTAGTGAGTGCCTGACATGCATACATACCTGGTACCTGGCATACCCGTATAGAGAGAGCAGGGATGATGATGATGGTAGTGGTGGTGATGATGATGACGATGATGATGATGATGTTGTCATAGTTATTATGAGGATGATGGTGATGGTGATGATGTTGGGAAAGTGCCTCTCGTGTGCTGTCCGTCCTCTGGCTCGCTCGTGCCGGCGAGCGTGGGAGTGGGAGTAGGAGAGCGAAATCAGAGCTTGTTTGCTGTGCTCTCTGGCCGTCGCTCTTTTTTGAAGCCTTCCTAGCAGTCGTCTCATTGTCTCCTTCACAGTATACTCCCGAATTACTAGTTTTACTGTACGAGTAGTACTCGAAGGTGTATTGTACTTTGTAGTAAGTACGAAGCTGTACCAGAGTTACGGTATAGTACTTCGTATACAGGTATAATAAGTAGTACGTCGTAGTCAAAATTTATGACGGACACTCCTTTTTATTTTTCCCTGTGGGCGGTGGGCGGTGGGAGGTGGAGCAGAAAGTCCCTTTTTTGTGCACCTTGGCACAGGGGTAAATTTAATTTGTTCTTGCGCCTGCTTGCGCACGGAGTTTTTCGCCTTCTTCAAGCAGTACGGTATCCGTACGTACACAATTTGTAAATAATCAGCATGTTAAGCCCATGTTTCATATTTCAAACTTCAAACCCCTTCACACTTCATGCTGCGCCCTTTGGTTCGAAATGTTAATGTTCTCGCAATTTTCTCGCTAGATGCAAAAGCGGCGCAGCCAGCCGCGTTTCTCGCCCGTTTCTGGTCCGGTCTGGGTCCGGTTTGGGGTCAGGGTTAAGGTCAGGGTTACGGATAGGGTTAGGGGTTGGGTTGGGTCTATACG
The DNA here is from genome assembly GCA_008828725.1 of Saccharina japonica. NCBI lineage: Eukaryota > Phaeophyceae > Laminariales > Laminariaceae > Saccharina > Saccharina japonica. The sequence continues at coordinate 258,925 of MEHQ01002578.1, forward strand.
CGTCTACGCCCGTACCTTGATCCCACCAGGAAGTAAGTGCTTCCTAGCTCGCAAAGCAATGCAACAAGTGAACAGCCCGATCCTCTAAATATCCTCTTGCTAACGAATTGTAATAGGAGCTCATCTATACTCGTACGAGTGCGTTCTTCACATTAAACCTTCCTTTCTACCCGTCGAGTAGAGGCATATGATACGTGTCGTAGCAGTACAAGCTTTGTGGTCACAAAGCCACGACACAGAACAGAGATATCATACCATTCGTATACTATTAATAGTTAATACGTACCTGGTATATACATACATATGAGGTACATTGCAGTGCAGTGAGCAGAGTAGGACAATGCAATTCGTACGTATTGTATATACGTAAGCATGTTTGGTTTTACGATACGTAGTCTGCTGAGCCGCCGTAATTACGTAACGCCCCGTGCTCCCTACGTATCAACACGCCACGTTCCAAACGGAAACCCCCGGATTCAGTAAGCGCACCCTTCGGCGCCCTGTGCCCTCCATATAGCTCATAGCTCCACCCGGACCTATACTGTAAGCCACATCCCCTTTCAGCTTTCAGCTCCGGTGACTGCCACATTTGGACGGTGTGCTTCTTGGGCTGTAGCTGTAGCTGAAGCTGTAGCTGAGGCTGTAGCTGAAGCTGTAGCTGTAGCCTTGCGACAATGGCGATGACAGATTGGCTAGTACCGGTAGTCAAGGAGTCCACGCACGCTGCTGCTGTGGTGTGCGCGAGAGCTTCGTCCCATTCACCGCCATCATCGGTGGCCAAACGGGCGCTTAATACAACTTACAGCAATGTATCGGCGTGGCGCGTGGCACCTGCACGTCATGCCGAGCTGATACCAGCCTGACCCTGGCTCGCATGTCAGCACACTCCTTCAAGAAAACAATAATATACGGTGCAAGGTGTTGCGATCTGCGCAGCAAGGGACCCGTCAGCGGCGGCTGCATTGGTGGGTAAGGCATCAAAGTATACAGTATACAGCAGTACAGCAGTATTACTGAATGTTATAGTTGTCGACTGTGCTAAAGACGAGAGGGGACGTTCCTTAAATGTCCCCTGCTTTTGCGGTAATTACCCAGGAGGAGGTTATTATTGCCTCGCCAAACGTAAGGATTACGTAAAGCACGCACGATTTTGGGGCAGTCCGGCATCATGGTCATTTGCAGCTTGCAAATACCATAATATCGGTATGAATTTTGCCGAAATCATCGACCTCACAGGCAGAGTTGTCAGCCGAAAACCGAACGTCGGTATTGTCCGTGCTGTTGTTTCGGGTTTTCCCGACCGAAAACCGACTTTTTAATGTTCGGTTTGTTTGCAAAATGACGACCGAAACCGACAAAAAGTTGTCGTTTTTTCACCGAAAGCCGGTTCGGTTTCGGTTTGTTTTCATTTTGTACAAAACCCCCTACAGAAAACGACCGATTTTTAGGTGAATAAACAGAAAAACCGACCGAGACTTTCGTTTTTTCGGTTCACAACCCTGCTCACAGATCTGTACGTAGGTCTACAGGGCTACGTATGTGGAAACAAAACGACCTCGTGGCCTTCGCATTCAAATAAATTACCCGACGAACGACCAGAAAATGTTTTTTTTTGTTGTTGTAAAATTAGGTGTTACGGACCGTTTTGGTGTAAATTATTGATCGCCGCTTTATCGCTTACCTTGATGCGATGCTTCCGACACAACAGGCGGTTCCGAGAGCTCCGTGGCGTGGACTACGCCAACAACGACCACAACCACAGCAGCGACAGTGACAGTGACACCAAGCGCCGAGACAGGCCAAAAGGGCGACAGCAGTAAAAAGGTATATAAGTATATACGCATACATTGTTAGGTTGCGGAGGCGGCATCAGTTTTGGTTACTACGTAGCTATTGCGTAATAGATTAATAGTCGCGGTAGGTATTACGGCAAAGTAGCTATGTTATACCGGTATACCGGTAGGTGCGCACGGTAATTTGCGGAGTTATTGCTGGGCTACCGTATTTGACGTAAGATAAGCCACACTTGTCTTAGATACCACCCCCGGTGATAAAAAAGCACTGCCTGTCGCGGTTGTCACCCGGGTATATACGTTTTGTTTTTATAGTTTCGCATCGCACGCCGGTCGCCCCGGTAGCCTATTAAATACCTGGTAGCAGCTAGCCTCGAATGCCACTATAGCGTTGGGTCGAGGGTTCAAATTTAGAGATGGCTCCCGGATTCAAAAATTGGAACCGGGACCAGTACCGCCTTCGGTGGGATTTGACCAGTACCGTCCCGGGTTCCCGCGGTACTGGAGATCCCGGGTAGGGGTTACATGTACAATTTGCTCCATTCTTGTGTTGGAGCGGCGTGAACGGTCCTCAGGCGGGGTGGTGAGGCGTGGTGAGGCGGAAGGTGGGAGAACAAGCCTTCATGTCGTCTCTCTCGATGAATAAAAATGCGAAAGAACCCGGGTACCCGAGTACCCGGGAACCCGGGTACCCGGGATACCCAGTACCGCGGGTAAAAAAAATGGAACCGAGACGGTACCGGTACCGACGGTTCCGGGTACCCGCCTCCGGGTACCCGGTTCCCACGAATCCGGGAGCCATCTCTATTCAAACTAGCAGGCAGGGTATATTACTACAGTACTGTATCACAAGTTTTAGTGTGTGTCACGGACCTCGGTCTAGACTCAATATACTAGTTTTAGTGTGTGTCACGGACCGCGGTCTCAACTTTATATACTAGTTTTAGCGTGACGGACGGCGGTCTATACTCACTGTACTAGTTTTAGTGCGGCGGGCGGCGGTCCAGACTTGATATACTAGTTTTAGTGTGACGGACGGCGGTCTAGACTTGATATGCTAGTATTAGTGCGGCGGACGGTGGTCTAGACTTAGTATACTAGTATTAGTGTGTGCGGAGCTCCCGAAGGTGTGACTGGCGACACACTAAACAGGCATCTCCTTTTTTTTGTTGGATACCTGGTAGGGTGTATCATATATATGTCCTGAGAAACCCCTCGAAATTTACCTGTCTCCCGCCATTTTGGTGGGTAGGATACGACCTTGATCATAGAGTGGATGCACCTGGTATATATGCACTGAAGAACAACCCGACGCCTAGCTGTTAGTTGGACCTGCCTTCGCTGCGCTTACATAGTTCCCAGCGGAACGAGAATCCACTGCACGTCATCGGTTTCGTTTCAATTGTTTTTTTTTGTACGTTCTGTGAAATGTTTCAGATTTCTTCCTGGGCATCACTGCTTGCGTACTATGAATGGGTGTTATACGTTCCTTGTTGGGCATGAGGACACGCCGCCGGTTGGTGGAAACCCATGTACCCGGTATCACTTCGTACATGCCAGGTACCTGATATTCTTGATATAATGCCCCAAATCCTAGCTCGCAGCCCCCTTTCATTCGGGTGCTTCGAATAGATTATTGTTGTTGTTCTGAAGCTATACCCGCCATCCCGCGTTCCGTTTTGTTATTTCCCGCTGCCCTGTATTATGCCGTTCCGTGCCGCCCTCGCCCTCCCATCGTTTTCCAGCCGGCCTCTGTTGCTGCCCGGCAGGGCGAGAGACCGGGAGCCATTGCGCTATCAGAGGACAAGCTCCTCGACATTTTACTCGAGGGTTTGGTCAACCAAGCGTACACGAACGCGAAAGACAACGCCACCGCCACCGTAAAATCCATCTCAAATGCCAACGGGAGCGCTAGCGTGGACGCTAACGCCAACTCTAACACCAATGCTAACGCCAACGGTAACGCCAACGGTAAAACCAACGCTATCCTCAACAACAACGCTAATGCTAACACTGACACCAGCGAGGACGTTCACGCTAACGGTACTAAAGAAGCGGATACCGGTACTAACGCTAGCGTGGACGTTATTTCTAACGCCAACGCTAGCGAGGACGCTACCGCCAACGGTGCCGACACATGTAACGCCAGCGCTATAGCTAACGTTATCCGTAACGCCAATGCTAACGCTAGCGCGGACGTTGCTGCGGTCGTAGCGGATGCCGAGGCGGGAGGGGAGGGTATGTCCGGCACGGAGACCGCTTGCGTAGATTATATCCATAACGCCAACACGAGCACGGCCGATAACGCCAATGCTAACGGTACGGACGACGCTAACGCTAACGCAAATGCTAGCGCTGAAGCTAATGCTAACGGTAACACGAGCGTTGTTGCGATCGTGGTGGACGCCGAGGCGGGAAGGGAGGGAATGTCCGACACGGAGATCGCGGCCGACGTGACGAAGACCGGAGGTGGCCCGCCCGAATCAGCGTTGGCGCATCACAGCACTGCCGACCTAGACGTCGGAGTGCCTTCGGGGGTGCTCGCTCCTCAGGCCGCAGATACGGTAGACCAGACCCCCCTGACTGGTGCACAGGAGGAGGTTCGTGCTCTTGCAGGTATGGTGCATGCCTGCCAGGCGCAGGCGGGGTCGTTGGGTGCATCCCTCGGCGTGCTCACCGCCAAGTCTTCGGCCATCGACGGCATCACTGTAGAGGGCGCTGAGAGGAAGAAGAAGCAGGACGAGGTGGCGGGTTTGTCGGGGCCGGTGGGCGAAGCGAGGGGTCACGCGCCGCTTCCGGCAGGTGCACAACACACGGCTGCCCGCGTTGACGGGCTATCCGATATTGAGGCGCTGGTGGTGGAGGCGGGAGCAGCGGCGGGGGCGAGGGCTGGACGGCTCGAAGGGGCCATGTCAGGGGCAGCGGCAGGGGCTGCGGCGGCAACCGCAGTGTTAGCTAAGGCGGCTGAGGCGAGGGAAGCAGCGTCTGAACCACAGGCAACGGTGGCAGAGGGAGCTTTGGTGACGGGTTCGGCAGCAGCAGCAGCAGCACCAGCAGCACCAGCTACGGTGGCGACTACTGCAGCACCAGCTATGGTGGCGACTACTGCAGCAGCGGCGGAGGCTACGGCGGCGGCGGCTACTGCAGCAGCAGCGGAGGCAGCATCGGCTACGGCGAGAGCGGCAGCAGTGGCAGCGGAGGCAGCATCGGTGGCGGCTACTGCAGCAGCAGCAGCGGCAGCGGAGGCAGCATCGGCGGCAGCGAGAGATGCAGCAGTGGCAGCGGCGACGGAAGCCACGAGAACGGCCGTCGAAGAGGAGCACAAAGTGGAGAAGCGCTCTCTCGGTTGCCACATGTTTGCAGGCATAATGCGCCGTCGGAGCAACCGCAATAAACTCGCGGCCCTCATGGCGTTTAGGTGTGTGGCTACGGCAACAGGTGCGGGAGTGAACGCGGCGGCGGTGGTGGCTCAGCACGCGGCGACGAAGATGGCGGCGATGACGGCGGAAGCGAGCAGAGTAGTTGAGGACGCAAACCGCGCGAGGGTGGCGGCGGAGGAGAGGGCGGCGGAGGCCGAACGGGCTACGGCAGCCCTGGGGCAAAAGCTGACCAAGACCGTCGATGAGAGAATGGCTGAGATGGAGTGCTACTTCAAGCCAAAATTGGCAAAGTTGCAGGCAGAGCTGATCGCGGCCAAGCGACTGGCAATCAGTCGGCTCCCCGATAGACGAGCGAGTGCGGTGGAGGAGTGGAGGGAGGGAGGGATGGAGGAAGGGGAGGGGAGGGGGGAGTGGGAGGAGGAGACGGACGAGGAGAGCGGGTCATCTGCGGTTTCGGCTGACACCGCCGAGGCGGTGTCGACGGAATGGGAGGTGAGGAAGGTTGGAGGTCTCTTCTTGGTTCGGTAGGGAAAGCTAAGCAGACGCGGTCGGGTAGCCAGGGGTGTACTACTGTGTATATACAACTCACTGTGGTGGCTTGGAGAGGACGCACCACCAGTAAAGTATTGTATGAGCACCGTGTGATCTACTGTAGTTTGGTGGGCGTGCGTATGTACCGCCTTGCCTTGCCTTGCCTTGCTTCGCCGTGCCTTGCCTTGCCTTGCCTTGCCTTGCTGTACCTTATCGTGTTGCATGTTTCTGTATGGGCGAGCGGCGTGGCCGTGGGGCTGTCGAGATCGTCTGGTTGGGTTGTTAGTGACTTGTTTTCGAAGTCGTTCGTTGGGAAACCGGTCGCCCCGGTGGGCTAGCTGGTAACCACGAAGCCTGTTAGAGTCAAGATCGTGAGTTCGAGCCCCCCCGAGTGATTGCTCGTAGGGACATTTTTCTCGCAAACAAATATCTTGACTAGCAGAAAGCGCGAGAGAGCGTGAGGTACTGTAGCAAAATTCGATTAAGATCGACGAGCGTTGGGAAGGCTGAACCCTCTGCGCGATACAAATCAAGGCAAGAACCTTGGTGGGGAAGGAGGGAGAGGAGCCTACGCTGTGACCCCGGATCTGAGTTACGGCTAGGAAGGGCGAAAGACAGGAGTGCGAAGATAATAAATGGGATGGGGGGAAAAAAAAACCCTGTAATCCCGTGGGAAGAAAACGGATCGACTCGCCGCGAAAACCTTACCCGGTATATTCGTACCCCCCCCCGCCACTCTTTCAATTTTGTTTGCCGCCTGTTGTTGCTACTGCTTCTGCTACTGCTTCTGCTATGCGACTGCTACTTGTACTAATACTTCTACTACTGTTGCTGCTACTACTACTTGTACTGCTACTGCTACTTGTACTACCGCTACGGCTACTGCTGCTACTTGTGCTACTACTGCTACTACTTGTGCTACTACCGCTGCTTCTTGTACTACTACTACTACTACTACTACTACTACTTCTGATGCTACTTCTCCTGCTACCGCAACTTGTACTACTGCTGCTGCTACTAGTTTTCGCAGGTAAGCGCGAGCGACGGACCGGGCGCACTCGCGCAAGAATCGCCGTCGTCCACCCCCGCTACCCCCAAGGCCACCCCCGCCGCTACGGGCGGCGTGTGTGGAGCGTCCCCTTTGAGGGTTAACCTTGAGGCAGAGGCTCACTTCGAGGCAGATTCTGACGACGACAGCTGGTGAGTGAAGAGGTGTCTGCTAGGGCGCGAGGGGGGCTTGGCGGCATTTCTCGTGTTACACTCGGTGTTTGTACGGGGTAGAAAGGCGGGAGGGAGGGGTGTGCCCCGAGCGTAAATGGTGTTTTGTGATGACGATATTATAATCTTGATTCTGCTGTAGAAATCTGACTCAATTGCCGGCGACACGGCAGTATTTTTATCTCGACCGTGGCCGCGTAGAGGTTGCCGCGTTGTCTCCTGGGTAGTGTTGTTAACAAACCAAAATAATAAACATTTTAGTTGATTAAATTATGTGATTATTCATAATCAAAAGCTAATCACCGAGGCCGTGACTATTTAATTATTTTCAAAATATCATGATTAATTAACCAACCCATTTTTGGTGATTAATCATGATTATTTTCGTTACTGTACGTTTTTCCCTACGAAATCATACCCATTCCCGTGTGCAGTGTGCTGTACTCGTACTGCGAAACTTCCGCGGCACTGCTGTGAGGTTCCACCAGTATGGTGCCAACTTTTGAAGAATAATCATGATTAATCAACCAACCCATATTTGGTGATTATCTGTGATTATTTTCGTGACTGACTCTTAGCAACGGAAAACATACCTACTACCGCGTGCAATGTGCTGTACCCGTAGTGTGAGACTGCCGCGGCCTGTTGTGTGCTGGTGTGCGGAGCTGTGCTGGTCTGCGGAGTAGCGACTCCAATTTCCTCGCATGAAAACGCCTTCCATTTCGCTACAAATAATCAATAATCGCGATTATTCACCCAAACATGATTAATCAACAGCTACTTGATTATAATCAAATAATCGCAGTTAATCAACCACGGAAATGTCAAAACAATCAATAATTTAATCAAGCCCTTTTTTTTGTTGGTTAACAGCACTACTCCTGGGACCGCAATTAGCATAAAAAAACGACATGTACAGGGTTACATACACAACCTTTTTTGTAGTGATCGCAAATCACGATTATTAATAGTTGCATTGTACGTATGGATATGATGGCGTGCTATTTTCAAAAAGGTTCGGAATTGTCTCTGTGGTGCAGTATCAATATTAATATTAGTATTCATAGGGAACCGGTGCGTTAGGCGGCCGGTTTGAGGAACTTGGGCTACAGTTAGTACTGTATTCGATAGGAGACCGCCGCTGCGTTAGGGAACTCGCAATAATATGTACTAACTGTGGGCTAGCGGACCGACGACCGAGTATCAGTACCAATATATTTTAGTTTATACCTTGTATTTTTTTTTTATTGTTTTTGTTGCTGTTGTTGGTATTGCTACTAGTATTATCAGTATTATTATTAGTATTATTACTATGATTCGAGTATTATTATTAATATGTTTGACATCCGCCAATGTGCATTGTTTCGCCAATCGCAAAAAAATGCGAAGAAAAAGAAACACGAGTAGTACAACATGAAAACGCGCACAAGAAAGACACCGGTTGACGAACACAATTCGTCCTAAACCTTTCCTTGGTTCATTTTGGTCGCCATTTATTTTCACTTCTTCCATTCATTATTCCATTGGTTTCTTCAGCCAGTTTTAACTAAGCATTTTCCAGAAAGTGTTCATAACTGCTTGAAAAATCAAGAGCATTTATTGTTCAACCAACACAAAAAAAAACTAATTTAATAACTACAGCAGCAGTAGTTTTAGATTGTTGTTTCCAACATGATTTCGATTTTTTGGAAAATGGTTGTAACAAAGTGTAGCTGAAAACGTTTGATACAGAAATGGTCACAGAACATGGTTGCAGGGTTGGGTAACGCGGTAATAACTTGTAGCGGGTGTGCATGCGTACCCGGTACGATTCGTACAGCGTTTAGTACTACAGCAGCATTCTTTAATGACCAGTATATATTATTATGTTTCCATCCCATTTATTGTCGCCCCCTTTTTCCCTTATCCCCTCCTAGTCGCAAGTCGGATCCGGGGTCACGCAGCAGGCTATCCTCCCCCCTCCCCGCTACGGTTCGTGCTTTGCTTTTTTGTCGCTAGACAGCAGACTTCAGCCCTTTCTTCCCTCGCCAACTAGTAGTGTCGAATAGCGCCTGTATCTATATTGTTTTCGGGGTTGTTCGAGAAGCCCCCCCCGCCCCTTCGCTCTGTTTTGCCTCTGTTCCCTTTCTCCCGTCGTTCTTGCCTTTGGTTCGTTNCCTGCCACGGTGAGTCCCTCCTCGCCCTGTCCCCCCTCCTGCTCTCCCTCTCCCTCCGGCACACCCAACCCCTCCTCTCCCTTCTCCTCCTCTGTGGTGGTGGTGTCGCTGTCGATGGTGCCACCCGCAGCAAAGGCCAGGCGGCGACCGACCTCATTGGAGAGGCCCACAAGCTGCACCCATCCGGGGTTGCTCCTGATTGTTGGGCTCGACAGCCCTGTTCATAGCAAAAGTTAAATCGATACACAGATATGTTGTTATAGTTAGATGTCGGTAAATAGATACGTAGACATACTTCGTGAATGCTATAAGGTAGGTATTTTATAGCTACCTGGTAGATGTCAAGTATATATATCGATTGACAGATTGATACGGGTAGATCGATGAATAAGGCAAATAATATAATAAAATATGATACATATTAATGTGTAGGCATGCCACAATGCCAGGTAGGAAGGGAGGAAGGAAGGAGGGAATACAAAATAAACACAACTGAGAGGAAAGAAGGGGAAAAAGCATCGCACACTTAGCGTATACATATCATACAGAAATCCAAAGAAATATTCCACAGGCAGGAAGGCAGAAAGGAAAATAAATATATAGGTAACTAAACGGAAAATGCACTGCACGTTACCAGATGACAAACAAAACAAAAAACAAAAACAACACAACACACATTAATTGTACTATCGTATTAAAAACACAACGTCAGCGGACGACAGCATAATCATAATGAACAGACACATACATGCTATATACTTACCTGATAGGGGTTTGCGGTACAGTAGTGGTGCCTGTATAGTGCCGGTATGCGCCAGACAACAACACCGGCACTATAGCGGCAACCGGCACTAAATACTCCACACACTGCCACACTGGTTAATGCCATACCTGGTATGTGCCGAGCGATTACACCGGCACTATATAGGGCAGCCGGCACTATTCAACTACTAAACCGGTACTATAGAGGGACCACTACTGCAATAAAACGTTCACCATCGCCATCGTATTGGTATAGACTACGACTATACACAGACAAAAAAACAAACCCAGACCTCCAATAATGGCCTTGACAAGTGTTAGCCTTCTAGGGGTAGCTCCTCACAGGAGTAGACAGCAGTAGACCCTTCATTATATGAGGTTATAATACTCCCTTGATTGTCTTGATCATAGTGTAGCACCTCTCTACCTCACCGACAGCCGACGAAACACAAAGTTAAGCTGAACCATCCCATGCCCTAGGTACCCAACGACTATTAATAGTGTTATCAATAAACACTATTAATAACACTACTCAGAACCCTATTAATAACACAATAATACCATAACATGAACGTGATTCCAAGACTATTGAGTACAGCAGCAGTCCTTTGGTGTATACAGTATATATGAGCCCCGTCATTCATCTATTCATTCATTCAGAACTATCGCCTCACAAAAGGAAAAAAAAGCCAAACAGTGTCACTGGGACCAACCACTAGCTGGTATCGGTATCTATCCTATCAATAGCACTTGTCGGTCTCATGCTCTCATGCAAGCTCACTCCAACACCCCCTCCCTCACCTCCCACTCCGTCATACATCGCCGCGTCCTCCGCCCCAATCGTCTCGGCATCCACCTCGAACAAGATAGCCAACCCCTGAAGCGCCTCCAGACTCGTCAGGGGAGGGCGGTGGTCGGCCTCGTCGTCATCAACGTACCCGACGCTGTCTGAGTGGTGCTCGCGGAGGAAGGCAAGGGTGTCCATGTCTTCCTCGGCTACCCCGTCCGCCGGCACCGCAGCAGTGAAACCGGCCCCTGCCGCGGGAAGGATAGGGGCGGGAGGAGGCACGGGGAGGGAGGGAGGGAGGGAGGGAGGGAGGGTCGTTAACAGTTAGCGATTCATGACCTGGGAGAGAGGGAAATAAATAGGGCGGGGAGGGGCGTCGTTAACAGTTCGAGATGGATGATCAGGGAGAGGGGGCAGAAAGAAGGGAGTGCAGCACGACGAGCTGTATATTGTGCCCAAAGAGACCATAGGCAGAAGCAGACACACACATTAATAGTAACTTTTCCTCTACGTGTCCCGCCTGAATCCTAGAGCAAAGACAGCCAGATAGCACCCCTCCATCTGTATACCGGTGCCTCAAGAGTACCAGGGTACATACAGCGAAGACAACCAAAAAGCACTACGAGTATATATATATATGGTAACCCTCACCCTAACCCTAAGCCGGTCGCCCCGGTGGTCTAGCAGGTAACCACGAAGACTGCCAAGGTTGAAGTCAGGGGTTCGAGTCTCCGTACGTAAGGAGATTTTTTATTTCAAATGACACCAACTGTTAAAAGCGCCTATTTATTATAGCTTGGGTAGGCACAATTTGACTAGAGTCGACAAGGGAAAAAAGTGCTGAAATTTTCTCCAGATAAAAACGCAAGGCACGCACCGTAGTGGGAAGGGATGATAAGACCCTACTAAATGACCCCAGTACTGAGCTACGACTAAACGGGAGAGAGAAAAGAAGGGCAAAAATGTCAAGTGGGATGGAGAAAACAAACAAAAAACGAAAACAAAAGTTCCTCAAGCAAGCAAGCCAACGAACCCCCTCCCCCCTACTCAAATACGCCATTTTGTGTAGTTCCTCTACAGCAATAGCGAGCCCACATACCCCCTCCCTGTGAATAGTCCCGTAGTCACCTGGGACTGGGATGTCGGGCGAGAGCGGCTCCTGGTTTTCTATGCTGAAGAAGCGGCTAGGCGAGACAAACGACACACGCTTCGGTGTGAGGTAGTTGCAGTTCTCGTTGCGCTGGTGGCTTGCCTCGTTCAGCCCCCTGCAAAGTTCAGAGGTAGTGGTGTATAGTGTGTGACATAGCGTCAGCAGGGGGGAGAGGGAGGAGGGAGAGAGGAGGGGGGGGGAGAGAGGAAAGGAGGGGAGAGAGGAAGTGGGAGCGAGAGAGGGGGAAGAGAAGAAGGCGGGGGGAGGAGGGAGAGAGGGATAGGGGGCGGGAGAGAAAGAGGCGGGGGGAGGGGGCGGTTAGCTGCTGAGTGCTCGAACAAACGGCAAATATTTCCTGGTACTGGTGCAGGAAACACGGGTCGGAGATTAGGAGAGAGCGCATGAACGTAGCGGCTGTGCGATATCGCAAGCTCGCACGTATTTATCGGCTTCGATATCGGTAGTTTTGTTTTTAATGGCAGTACGTACGTAGCCGTACAGAAGCGGCCCTCTACATCGTAATATAAATACATCGTTCTTTAGGTAAACTATTGATTTTTTCCATTCAGGCACAATTCGATGCGAGTCGACGACGGGAAGAAAGAGTGAAGTCTTCTCGCGCATAAAATGCAAGGCAAGAACCGTAGTGGGGGAGGAGGGAGAAGAGCCTACTTTGTGACCCCGGATCTGAGTTACGACTAGGAAGGAGAGAGAAAGGAAGGGCGAAGATAATAAATGAGATGAAAAAAAAAAAAAAAAAAACGAACGAACGGGGGGGGCGTACTCATTTGTTGCTTGCCTTAGTCATTTGACCATTGACCACGCATCCCTTTCGAGACGGAGCACCGTTCCTACTCCTAATAGAGACACCTCCAACACTTGGGCGCTCATTACGTTGTTTCCATATATTACAAATCAACTTTTTGCTCATATTATCCCCTTCCTGTGTCGCCGCCTGTGGGATGGGGGGGTAGGTTGGCTTGCTTGCTTGAGGATCGTTTTTTGTTGTTCTATGTTTTCTCCATCCCACTTAATATTTTCTCCCTTCTTGTCTCTCTCCCTCTTTAGTCGTAACCTCAGATCCGGGGTCACTAAGTAGGCTCTTATCCCCCCTTCTCACTGCGGTGCGTGCCTTGCGATTTTATCGCGAGAAAATTCAGCACTTTTTTCCCTCGTCGACTCTCGTCAAATTGGGCCTACCCAAGCTAAAATAAATAGGCGCTCTCGACAACAGTTGGTGTCATTTGAGAATGAAAATCTCCATACATAAGGAGACTCGAACCCCTGACTTTGACCTTAGCAGTCTTCGTGGTTAACTGCTAGACCACCAGGGCGACCGGCTTAAGGTTAGTGTTGGGGTTACCATATATATATATGTATATACTCGTAGTGCGCTTTGGTTGTCTGTGTTGTATATACCCTGGTACGCTTGAGGCACCGGTATATAGATGAAGGGGTGCTATCTGTCTTTGCTGTAGGCGTGAGGCGGGACACGTAAAGAAAAGTTTCCTATTAATATGTGTCTCTGCTTCTGTCTATGGTCTCTTTGGGCACAATATACAGCTCGTCGTGCTGCACCCCCTTCTTCCTGCCCCCTCTCCCTGATCATCATCATTCATCTCCAACTGTCAACGACGCCCCTCCCCGCCCCCTTTCTTCCCCTCTCTCCCAGGCCACCCATCGCTAACTGTTAACGACCCTCCCTCCCTCCCTCCCCGTGCCTCCTCCCGCCCCTATCCTTCCCGCGGCAGGGGCTGGTTTCACTGCTGCGGTGCCGACGGAGGGGTTACCCGAGGAAGACATGGACACCCTTGCCTTCCTCCGCGAGCACCACTCAGACAGCGTCGGGTACGTTGATGACGACGAGGCCGACCACCGCCCTCCCCTGACGAGTCTGGAGGCGCTTCAGGGTTTGGCTATCTTGTTCGAGGTGGATGCGGAGACGATTGGGGCGGAGGACGCGGCGATGTATGACGGAGTGGGAGGTGAGGGAGGGGGTGTTGGAGTGAGCTTGCATGAGAGCATGAGACCGACAAGTGCTATTGATAGGATAGATACCGATACCAGCTAGTGGTTGGTCCCAGTGACACTGTTTGGCTTTTTTTTCCTTTTGTGAGGCGATAGTTCTGAATGAATGAATAGATGAATGACGGGGCTCATATATACTGTATACACCAAAGGACTGCTGCTGTACTCAATAGTCTTGGAATCACGTTCATGTTATGGTATTATTGTGTTATTAATAGGGTTCTGAGCAGTGTTATTAATAGTGTTTATTGATAACACTATTAATAGTCGTTGGGTACCTAGGGCATGGGATGGTTCAGCTTAACTTTGTGTTTCGTCGGTTGTCGGTGAGGTAGAGAGGTACTATACTGAAATCAAGACAATCAAGGGAGTATTATAACCTCATATAATGAAGGGTCTACTGCTGTCTACTCCTGTGANCCTGCCACGGTGAGTCCCTCCTCGCCCTGTCCCCCCTCCTGCTCTCCCTCTCCCTCCGGCACACCCAACCCCTCCTCTCCCTTTTCCTCCTCTGTGGTGGTGGTGTCGCTGTCGATGGTGCCACCCGCAGCAAAGGCCAGGCGGCGACCGACCTCATTGGAGAGGCCCACAAGCTGCACCCATCCGGGGTTGCTCCTGATTGTTGGGCTCGACAGCCCTGTTCATAGCAAAAGTTAAATCGATACACAGATATGTTGTTATAGTTAGATGTCGGTAAATAGATACGTAGACATACTTCGTGAATGCTATAAGGTAGGTATTTTATAGCTACCTGGTAGATGTCAAGTATATATATCGATTGACAGATTGATACGGGTAGATCGATGAATAAGGCAAATAATATAATAAAATATGATACATATTAATGTGTAGGCATGCCACAATGCCAGGTAGGAAGGGTGGAAGGAAGGAGGGAATACAAAATAAACACAACTGAGAGGAAAGAAGGGGAAAAAGCATCGCACACTTAGCGTATACATATCATACAGAAATCCAAAGAAATATTCCACAGGCAGGAAGGCAGAAAGGAAAATAAATATATAGGTAACTAAACGGAAAATGCACTGCACGTTACCAGATGACAAACAAAACAAAAAACAAAAACAACACAACACACATTAATTGTACTATCGTATTAAAAACACAACGTCAGCGGACGACAGCATAATCATAATGAACAGACACATACATGCTATATACTTACCTGATAGGGGTTTGGGGTACAGTAGTGGTGCCTGTATAGTGCCGGTATGCGCCAGACAACAACACCGGCACTATAGCGGCAACCGGCACTAAATACTCCACACACTGCCACACTGGTTAATGCCATACCTGGTATGTGCCGAGCGATTACACCGGCACTATATAGGGCAGCCGGCACTATTCAACTACTAAACCGGTACTATAGAGGGACCACTACTGCAATAAAACGTTCACCATCGCCATCGTATTGGTATAGACTACGACTATACACAGACAAAAAAACAAACCCAGACCTCCAATAATGGCCTTGACAAGTGTTAGCCTTCTAGGGGTAGCTCCGGGGTGTTGGAGTGAGCTTGCGTGAGAGCATGAGACCGACAAGTGCTATTGATAGGGTAGATACCGATGCCAGCTAGTGGTTGGTCCCAGTGACACTGTTTGGCTTTTTTTCCTTCTGTGAGGCGATAGTTCTGAATGAATGAATGAATGAATGGATGAATGACGGGGCTCATATATACTTTATACACCAAAGGACTGCTGCTGTACTCAATAGTCTTGGAATCGCGTTCATGTTATACTTCGAAGTATGGTATTATTGTGTTATTAATAGGGTTCTGAGTAGTGTTATTAATAGTGTTTATTGATAACACTATTAATAGTCGTTGGGTACCTAGGGCATGGGATGGTTCAGCTTAACTTTGTGTTTCGTCGGCTGTCGGTGAGATAGAGAGGTGCTATACTACAATCAAGATAATCAAGGGAGTATTATAACCTCATATAAAGAAGGGTCTACTGCTGTCTACTCCTGTGAGGAGCTACCCCTAGTAGGCTAACACTTCAAGGCCATTGTTGGAGGTCTGTTTTTTTTTTTATTGTCTGTGCATAGTCGTAGTCTATACCAATACGATGGCGATGGTGAACGTTTTATTGCAGTAGTGGTCCCTCTATAGTACCGGTTTAAAAGTTGTATTACAGTGCCGGTTCTTCTATAGTGCCGGTTGAATAGTGTAATAGTGCCGGTGTAATCGCTCGGCACATACCAGGTATGGCATTAACCAGCGTGGCAGTGTGTAGAGTAGTGCCGGTTGCCGCTATAGTGCCGGTGTTGTTGTCTGGCGCATACCGGCACTATAGAGGGACCACTCCTGTACCCCTAACCCCTATCAGATAAGTATATAGCATGTACGTGTCTGTTCATTATGATTATGCTGTCGTCCGCTAACGTTGTGTTTTTAATACGATAGTACAATTAATGTGTGTTGTGTTGTTTTTGTTTTTTGTTTTGTTTGTCATCTGGTGACGTGCAGTGCATTTTCCGTTCAGTTACCTTTATTTGTTTTTCCTTTCTGCCTTCCTGCCTATGAAATATTTCTCTTATGTTTTCTGTGATATTTATACGCTATCTATCCACCCATCAATAAATTATGTCTATTTTTTAGTTACCTACCCGTATTGTGCAGTGCCCCCTCCCTCTTTTTATATTACCGTTATATTCATTTTTTTCTCCCGTGCTCCCTTCCCTCCCTGCATTCCTACTGAATGTATCTATCTGGGCTATCCTTCCATCTGTCTATTTTTTAATTTTATCGCATTATATTCCTATCCATCTTTATCTATCTACCGGTAAATGCGCAATGCATTTTCCCCTTCTCTCCTTTCAGTTGTATCCCTTTCATTTCTGTATTCCTTCCTTCCTTCCTTCCTCCCTACCTGGCATTGAATGCATTATGCCTACATATTGAAATGTGTCATATTCATCGATCTACCCGTATCAATCTGTCAATCTATATATCATATCTACTTGACATCTACCAGGTAGCTAAAAAATACCTACCTTGTAGTATTTACGAAGTATGTCTACGTATATATTTACCGCCATCGAACTATAACAACATATCTACCTATCGATTTAACTTGTGCTATGAACAGGGCTGTCGAGCCCAACAATCAGGAGCAACCCCGGATGGGTGCAGCTTGTGGGCCTCTCCAATGAGGTAGGTCGCCGCCTGGCCTTTGCTGCGGGTGGCAACATCGACAACGACTACACCACCACAGAGGAGGAGAAGGGACAGGAGGAGGAGGAGGAGGAGGAGGGAGAGGAGGGACCCACCGTGGCAGGCGGTGCCTCCGTGGCGGAAAGCCAGGGGTGGGAGGGAATGGGCGTGCCGGAGGTCGGTGGGCGCGGCGGGGATGGAGGTTTCAACACCACCACCAGCACCGGCAACGACAGCACCACCAACACCACAAGGGAGGAGGGAGAGGGAGGGGAGAAGGAAGAGGAGGAGGCACCCACCGTGGCAGGCGGTGCCTCCGTGTCGAGGGGTGGTGGTGGTGGCGGCGGCGGCTGTGGAGGGGGTAGGCGGGCTGCGGAGAGGAGGGCTAAGTCGCTGTACGGGGGGGCAGGCTCAAAGGCGTCCATCAGCGACCGCCCCCCGTGGTAAGTGAATCAAGTGGGATTGTTATTATTGGTTACCTTACGTCTAATTTGTATTGGGTTCATTATTGCATATGTTTGCTCACGGCAGTGTATTACCAGGCGTTTCCCCATTATATATATGCCGATGTTTTCAATACTTGGATTATTGTTATTAGTGTTTCGTTTGCCATCCGACAATGTCCAGTGCACCTTCATTAGTGTTTTAGTGTACAGTACTTCAATCCAGTATCACTCGAACGCTGGTTTCGGGAGTGCAGGTATAAATTTTAATATGACTACCTGGTACATAATTATGTGTTATATTTTAGAGTGTCAGTGATCTTTCGCGTATCGATAACATACTAAGGCAGTTATTTATAGCTGGTCTACTCGGCTACCCAGCTACTAGCTAGTCGTCACGTCCAGCCAACTCAATATCTTACATGTTTGTGCTTTGGTGCTGTCATACGTGTGTACCCAACAGGAAGTAAAGCGTGGAGGGTAGCTGTCCAGGCCGAGGAGGGTGCTTCGTTAAGTGGCGGTGAAGGCTACAGTGGTGGTATTGGTATCACGCACCCGGCTCTGCATTGCCTCGCCAAGTTTAGGAAACCCTACAGAGCCCCAGACCGCTGACTATGTTAGCGGTGTTTCGCGGATGGGTTTCCCGCCTCGGGAAGGGGGCATATCTGGTTTAGGGCTCCTGGGTATGATGATGACGATGAGGAGAATGAGGGAGGTGATGGTGGTGATGATGATAATGGTGATAATGGTACTCAACCCCCCCCCCCCGTAACAAGCGAGTTTGTTTTGGGTTTTCTGGGGGGGTGGGCGCGTCAAATAGCAGCAGCAAGTGACTGTAACACCTGAATGCACAGTAGTGAACATCTGGGGTACCCTCCACACAGCTTGAGCAGTCTCAGACACACGCAGAAGCACGTATGTACGGCTTCGCTTGCGCTGTTTTCGTCGGAAGTTTATCAGAAGTTTATTTCGAAGGCGGTGACGGACTCCCGCTGGTGAGGTGGGTGAGACCGCCCCCGCCCCCCGCCCCAATTTTAGACGTCTCGCCTACGGGTGAGTATAGACCACAGTCCGCTTGTTGACGAGTAGATCACGAAACGCCTTTGGATGGTTTTCTAGAGAAGTTGCAGAGGTAGAATGTACCGGGGATATTCCGAACCCGCCGCCGGGCTATCCGCGGGTACCCAAACGGTACTGATTTGCCCAATACCCGCTGATATTGGAATACCCTCGGGTAATTGGGTATTGGCCCACTCGGCCGACGGGTATGATGGCGGCGGGTATACCCGTCAGATAGATACCCGGGTACTTTCTTAGGGGGGTGCAGCTCTACTGGCGACGTCTTGCTGACGAGGTGGGTGATAAAGTACCCGGGTATCCTCTCCCCCCCCCCTCAAACTTTGGTGTATTCGGCAGTTTTCGGCGTTTGTCCCTGCCTCTTCCCTCCTCTTTCCATCCACCCTTCCCAACTGTTGTCACGAAGAGAGGAGGTAGAGGTAGTGCCGGACGGTGAAAGTCACAGAGCCGAAAACTATTGGCAGGGGGCGAAGGCGCCGTAATTTTGTTTTGAGAAGGCTGCTGGGCTGACAGGCCGAGCGAGATGAAAGGGCATAACGTGAAAAATTGTGTTGAGTAAAAAAAAAGGGAGGCCGGGGGGTTCGGGGGGTCGTAACTTTGTTGGCGTGCTGTTATTGTGGGTATACTATTACTAGTATGTTTCTAAATGCCGGTAGAAGCTTGACCAACCCCCTTGCATCTTATTTTGGTGCCTTGTGGGAAGGGAAGAGGGGACGGTTACGCCGGCGGTGGAGGGGGGTGTGCCACTGGGTACTGGTACTACGACAATCGTTGTGTACTATTATACGAAGTACGAACATAGTTAAATTGACACACGTCACAAGGTTTCTATGATATGTGGAAGTGTGTTGATCTTAAGGCCTGCTAAAGCTTCAGTTTTACCCACCCATCGGCCGGAGGGTAAAAAAAGAAGCGGCGTTACTCGTAGACTTTTTTAACTACTGGTAAATAGTGTCAACTCTAACTTGAAGTAAATTCTTCCCCAATCGTGGGTGAGTGTGTGGACGGGTGGGTGCAGTTTGGTGTTGCAAAGGGGTCAAGATTGGCTTATTTTGTTTTGTTACTTGCATCAATCAGCTGCCCACCACGTAGCGGTCACTTGACGTACGGCGCGTGCGTACGATACGTACGTTTCATAAGTACAGAATCGCGGTACTAATGTTGTAGGTGGATATCCGCCAATTTGGTTTCCTTAATTATTATTTTGCCGTCGTTTGTTTGTTTAGGGGGGAGAGGGGCGGGGAGATATCGGCGGGGTTGGCAGGGGGCGAAGGCGCCGTAATTTTGTTTTGAGAAGGCTGCTGGGCTGACAGGCCGAGCGAGATGAAAGGGCATAACGTGAAAAATTGTGTTGAGTAAAAAAAAGGGGAGGCCGGGGGGTTCGGGGGGTCGTAACTTTGTTGGCGTGCTGTTATTGTGGGTATACTATTACTAGTATGTTTCTAAATGCCGGTAGAAGCTTGACCAACCCCCTTGCATCTTATTTTGGTGCCTTGTGGGAAGGGAAGAGGGGACGGTTACGCCGGCGGTGGAGGGGGGTGTGCCACTGGGTACTGGTACTACGACAATCGTTGTGTACTATTATACGAAGTACGAACATAGTTAAATTGACACACGTCACAAGGTTTCTATGATATGTGGAAGTGTGTTGATCTTAAGGCCTGCTAAAGCTTCAGTTTTACCCACCCATCGGCCGGAGGGTAAAAAAAGAAGCGGCGTTACTCGTAGCCTTTTTTAACTACTGGTAAATAGTGTCAACTCTAACTTGAAGTAAATTCTTCCCCAATCGTGGGTGAGTGTGTGGACGGGTGGGTGCAGTTTGTTGTTGCAAAGGGGTCAAGATCGGCTTATTTTGTTTTGTTACTTGCATCAATCAGCTGCCCACCACGTAGCGGTCACTTGACGTACGGCGCGTGCGTACGATACGTACGTTTCATAAGTACAGAATCGCGGTACTAATGTTGTAGGTGGATATCCGCCAATTTGGTTTCCTTAATTATTATTTTGCCGTCGTTTGTTTGTTTAGGGGGGAGAGGGGCGGGGAGATATCGGCGGGGGGGGGGTCTAATGTTACCACCGCTAGCTGCGGTCTTGAGTCACTAGCGGGAGACGAGACGAGGGGCATCGTTATTTTTCTTCTAGTTTTACTGCCGCTAGCTGCGGTCTTGAGTCATACAAGAGACAAAATGATAACTTTACGACAGGTAGCAGGTAGACAAGCAAGTACTGGCAGGCAGTCAGGTGAACAGCCAGCAGGCACTCCATCGCGCAGGCAATCAGACTATAGACCGGCAGACACATGGGCAGGTACAGGCAAGCAGGTAGATATAGGTAGGTAGCCAGGGCAGTCTATGCGACGAGGAGCAAATATGCTACTATTAGTGTGGCAGTATACGGCGGTATGACCCTTTGACGAAGCGTCCTCTATTAAGTAGTCGTACACCGAAAACAGTACAAATAGGCCAAACAAGGCCTTGATGCGCCCAAAAAGGCCCTGCTGCGCCCATTTTTGATGAGGAGGGAGGAGGGGGGTCGCGTCAGTTATGATAGTGCATCGTTGGTTGTACTGGTGGTGGTGGTGGTGATGGTGATGGTGATGGTGTGTGCCTTTTTTGGATGGGCTATCTTCCCTTTTAGTGGTGGCCCATCCATGAGTACCTGGTAAAGGACCAAAAAGCGCCGAGTGCGTGCGGTGGAATGAAGCTTAGGCTAGAGGAAGAGCGTGCAGCGGTACTACTGTGTATCACGGTATCACGGTATCACCACCATGCTGCGCGTGCAAGTCGTGCAACTCTTTCCCCGAATGATTACAGTTCGGACATGTCCCCTCTCCCCTACGTAGAGTTTCCCAGCAGCAAGACTCCTTACATATGTTGGTTCGTGTGGGCGATGGTCTATTCATACTATTAGTACAGTATAAGTAGTCGTACGAATACCTCGTAGTCGCCATTTTTTTTGCCACTTTTTCCCTCTCAAGTCGCAAAGGTGTGTTGCTTTGGCAGGAGGGGAGGCTTGGTGGTGCGTCTGTGTCCGTGTCTCTGTCTGTCCAGCTGTGAACGGGCGTGATGCCTCGCCAGTCTTTTACGACTTATTTGTTTGTCGTTTTCCTCGGCAAAGTTCTGGCAGCTGTCGCTCTTGTCTATTACTGGTACATAACGTATGCCACCGCCGCATAGTCGACGTATCGTAGAGGCAACCTGTCTGCCTTATGCTGCTGATACTGAATACGGTTGGTTGGTGAGGCGTTCCGGATATTGTTTTTGTTGTGCGGTGTGCTGTACCGGAATGGGATTTTACTTACTTACCACTCTGGGCGGGAATATAAGGACCATTCATACATAAAAGTGGATACCAAGCGGTCCTTATATTTACGCTCAGAGTGGTACAGCATTATTATCCCGTATATCACTGTATGTACCCACATTTTTGGTGGCAACTTTCTTGGAATTAGTGTGGGGTCATTTTTTTAGTAAATCAAAAGGGTCATGTCTATTGCGTGATTTTTTTGTTTTTTGTTTTTTACGTTTTAGCCCTCTGAAGGCAGCTACCATACATACGTAGCTTTCGTACAGTAGCTACTATTAGTAGAGCACAGTATGCCAGGACAAGAGTCTGCAAGAAGAGAAGAGTTGTTCAAATGACTCGTCTCGCTTGTTTATGCGTAGTATATGGGTATACTACTTAAGTAGACGCGGTGTATCGTTGCTCTAGGGCCGTAGGAGAGAGCCGCAGTTTACCCTTGTTTACGCATTGCTTACCGGTACGTCATGTGTGTGTACCTCGTACTGCTTGCGTGAACCGTGCTGTTCCTGTGCTCACTCATCGTGCGGCACGGTGTTCGGGCGTTAATACGAATAGTTTTTGAAAATATGGTTAATATTCGTTGACTAACATTGATACTGGGAATTTCAACACTGGCTCGAAAGCGCTGAGTTCGCTCCGAAAACGTCAAGATCAGCCGACGAACGGGGGTTTATACAGGCTGGTTCAAGCTATACCGCCCAAAATGTATTCAGTGCCCAATGTCCACGCCGTTTTTTGGAGACAGACCCTGAAATTTGGCACACGTGTTTTATGCGCCCTGCCCGAGCCTTTAACGGATGGGGTTTTTTTTCCCCCGTCAGATATTGTTCGTTTTTTTTTTCCCGGAAATTTGGGGCTTAAAAGAGATCCAAAATTTGCGCGAAAAAAAAAAAAAAAACATTCGTAAAAGGCTCGGGTAGGGCGCATAAAACACGTGTGCCAAATTTCAGGGTCATCCCCAAAAAACGGCGTGGACATTTGGACGTTTGTGCGGTAAAGTGCAAAAATAGGCGTTGGTTGGGGTGCGTGAAGCCAGTGGCACCCGGGGAGGAAAGAGCCCCATTCCCGGATCAGGAATCCTTCCATACCTTTATAACCCCAACAAATCGGGGACGAAAACGGTGATACCCCGGATCGACACCGCCTCGCACGTTGTGCAAAGTCTAGCCCAATTGGACATTGGATGGCATCAGTAGCTGATTGGCTGCGGTACATGAAGCCAGCGACACCGGGGAGCATACGGTCCCATCCATCCCCGGATCATAAATCCTTCCATGTCTCTAATATTCCGACAAAATGGCGGACGAAAACGATGATCTCCCGGGTCGATACCGCCCCGCAACGTCTGGAACCCCCACCGCATTTTGTGGTGCAAGTCGAGTTTATAGGACTAAACCTCTTGTAGCGTTTGTTGACCATGTTTTTAGTCTACTTTCCATGCAGTGGCGTCGTCGGCAGGGCGTGAGATTCTGAAGAGCGAGGTCCATGGTTCGATCCTCACCTTCATCCCATAAAAAGAAAAAAGGGAAATGTCTCATGTTCAAGAACCTGTAAAACTCATTCTCTTAGAGAACACCCAGGAAGGAACGAGAGCAATGCGACCATGGCACACTGAATCCGGTACCGAGAAAGTCAGACAGGAAACTTGGATAATGCGACCATGGCACACTGAATCCGGTACCGAGAAAGTCAGACAGGAAACTTGGATACTCAGAGTCTCATCGGGGTTCCTGACTTAACCGAAGATAAAAGTCAGGTTTAGCGGGGGAGAATGTGGTGGAAATCGCTTTTATATGACTAAAACTCTTGTAGCGTTTGTTGATCGACATTGTCTACTTTCCGTACAGTTTGTGCTGGAAATCGAGTTTAGAAGACTAAATTCGGTTGTAGCATTTGTTTTCCACCATTGTTCGTCCAATTGTTCGTCCAATTTCTCTGCAGTGCTTAAGTAGGCAGGGCACGAGACAATGGACGGTGAGGTCGCTGGTTCGATTCCCACCGTCACTCTCATATACTGAGAGAACAATAAAAAAGATAATATCTCCTGTTCAAGAACCTGTAAAACTCACCCACCACTAAAACAACACCCAGAAAGGGGAACGATGAGGAAAGCAACGCGATCGTTGCAAAGTGATTTCAGAAATACCGAACTGAAGTCACGAGTGCAATTGGATGGATAATCAGAATACCATAGGGATTCCTGGCATGGTTCTAGATGTACACCAGGTTTAGTGTGAGAGAACGTTGTGTACATCGAATCTAGGAGGCAAAATTCGGGTGTAGCAATTGTTGTGCAATATTTTTAGCCTACTTTCCTTAAACACCGGCTGTTTGCTGGCTGACTGGGCTTCGTGAAGCTAGCGGCACTCGGGGAGGACAGGTTCCCATCCACGATTCATGAATCCCTACATATTCCCATCCACGATTCATGAATCCCTACATATACATCTACAACTCCGACGAATCGGGGACGAAAACGGCGACCCCCCAGGTCGATACCGCCCCGCACGATGTGGAAACCTCAACTCGACGGGCTAACGGGCCGATCGCTGTTTGGTCGGGGTTCGTGGAGCCAGCGGCACCCGAGAAGGATAGGTTGTCATCCCCGGACCAATAATCCTTCCGTGTATCTTCAACTCTGACCTTCCGTGGACGAAAACGATGACCTCCCGGGTCGATATCACCCCACACGGTATGGAAATCCCGCCCCCACTATGACTGGTCGCTGACTGGCTGGGGGTTCGTGGAACCAGCAACACCCGGGGGGAATAGAGTCTCGCATCTCCGGAACATAAACCCTTCCAGGATACATCTACTACTCCGTTAACTGGGAACGAAAATGGTTGTCGCCCAAGTCGATACCGCCCCGCACGTTGTGGAAACCTGTGGAAACCTCGAAGTTCATTGACTGATCGCTGATTGGCTGGGGTATGTTGAGTCAGCTCCACCCGAGGAAGGTAAGATCTCATCCCGGGATCGGAAATAGTTCCGTATATCCACAACTCCAACAAATCGGGGACGAAAACGGCGATCCCCCGGGTCATGACCACCCTGGACGGTGTGGAAACCCCAACTCGATTGACCATTTGCTGATTGGCTGCGTTGCGTGAAGCCAGCGCCGTCCGGAGAGGATAAGGTCCCATCCCCGGATCGGAAATCCTTGCATACATCTACAACTCCAACACACCAGAGGGACGAAAACGGTGATGCCCTGGGTTGTTACCGCCTGATGCGGTGTGGAACGCCCAACACTTCTGGCTGATTTCTCGTTAGCTGGAGTTCGTGAAACCAACGGGACCCAGGGAGGTTATGACTTATGACCCCATCTCCAGATCATAAATATTTCCACATATATACAACTCCGAGATATCGGGAACGAAAACGGAGGTCCCCCGAGTCGATACCGCCTTGCAAGGTGTGGAAACCCCCACCCCACTGGCGATTGGCTGGTTGGCTGTGGTTCGTGAAGCTACAGCGACACCTGAGGAGGATACGGCCTCACCCCTGGATCATAAATGCCGCCATACATCTACAACTCCGACGCATCGGGGACGAAGACGATGACCCCCCCGAGTCGATATCACCCTGCACGGTGTAAACCCTAACCCCATTTGCTGATAGCTCATTTGGCTGTGGTTCGTGAAGCGAGGGGTTTACCTGGGGAAGATAGGGTCCCATCCCCGGGTATAAAAACTTCCAAATATCTTCAACTCCATCGAATCGGGAACGAATTCGGTTATATCCTCCGGGACAATACCGGCCCGTATGGTGTGGAAACCTCAACTCCGGGTATACCATTTTTGGCTGGGGTTCGCGAAGCCGGCTATTCCCACCCAATGGGGACAAGGAGGTTCAGTAAAACTGCATGATCCATGATATATTAGACGTAGTTATGAAGTAGTTGTACATTCAATATAGATGGACGACCCGTCTGCGGCACGCAGCCAAGCAGACACAATATGGCGCACAAAGCGCGCCGATTTTTGCGACTGTGAGACACGAGGCATGACGATAATACATCCATCATAAAATGCGCGCATACTACTTGTATATGCACATGTTCATACATGGATACTTATATCCATGGCGAGGCCCGCACTCCACACAAACAAGGCACATGTGGCACACATGCATGTGTGCGCGCGCGACACTCATGTTGTGACTACTTGGCACTACTTTTTTTGTCGATGCCTGGTGTCGTACGGAATTTCCGAAGAAAAATAATCACTCATTGAACAGGGCTATGACCCTCCAAACCCATTAGGTTGAACATGATAATATACACCACGAGAATGAAACGCATGTAGAATAACATCTACATGTATCATGCAGCACGCACTATTTGAGAGTGTGAGTAGGTTACCGGTCGCTTGAGGAAAGAGTGGCGAGGAAGAACAGTAAAAGCCGACAACAAAAAAAACAGCGTCTATTATAATAGCAGCAGCATCGCAATTAATCGCCGCAGCGCGCAACAAACAATACGAGTAGACGACATGACATACATCATGATGATCATGCCCCATCGGCGGCCTTCCTCTCGTCTACTCCCCGCATCCCTTCTCCAGTTGTGTGATCGGAGGTCGGTGCATCACCAGTGATGATACAGACAGCACAGCAGGCACACATGCAGGCATATCGGCCCACACTCGTGAAAAAAATACGTAAAGTCTTTATAAACCAAGAGGGGATATATGATCTCCATTCCCGGGTTTCCAAAGTGTCTGCACTTTTTTCCAAACAATTACAAGCCCCCACGCCTGCGCCCCGGTTATCAGAATTACGCAGAGTGGCTTCCACCAACAACTGAGGAGGTTGCGTTTCTTCGTTGACGCACGACGAGATATAGGCATGGCGACGGACCCAGGCAAACCGGAGCCACCACCTGTACAGCAAGGTAGGCCATGCGCTGCGCGCTGTTCGCTGCCCGCCGAGGCGCTGCGCCGCTTGTTGTTGTCCGCTGATTGCCTGTTGTTGTTACCGAAGTCGAACCAACGGCAAGAGAGGGAGCAGAGGAGAGGAAAGCTGCTTCGGCTTGCGATAGTTGTTTGAAAGTATTGCTCTCGGCAAGGAATTTGAAGGTGGTCCGCGCACGTGCTAGCTTCGCATTCTGATGTGCGCGCCCCATTTCCATGTGGACCCGCACAGTAGAGCCTTTAGACAGTCTCTTCCCTTTGCTGTGGTGTGCCTCCTATTTTACGTAGCAAGCGGCACACACACCTCTCTCTCTGTTCTTGCTCGCTTTGAAAAAACGCCGCGGACCTGTACATACTTTTTTCACAAACAGCGCGTGTTGTGTGGTATCATGCCTGGCATGCTGGTACATACATACAGCGCAGTTACGAAGTTAGTGCAAAGAAAAGTTGAGGCAACTCGCCCACAATCACGTGAAATGAAAGCCGACATTTCAAGACGAAACACTTGTGAATTGAGCAAGCCCATGGTTTAATGTGAAGAACACACACACACACATGGCAAGCGTTGGCCCTCCTCGGCACGAGGCGTATCTTCATCAGCGGTCGCGAGGAGGCCTGCGAGCTGTTGGCTCTAGAGCTGTGGTCCGGGGCAATGCTCTCAGATCACTGGGGGTGTGATATTCCGAGACTCTCCACCTACGAAGCTTTTACGTATTTATTTCCTTTTGCCCCTGGTGCGTATTTTCCCTGTCAGCGATACAATACAGCCAACCAACTGCAAGCGGTTTGAGAGGTCGTGTCACGAGGCCGTGACGGCGCAAGGGCAGGGTCGATTTGATTGGCCGAGGTTTTGTAACGGCCAATAGTAATCGAGTTTCGAATTTTGTCGAAAACCTTCTTTTGATTTTTTTGAAGCCTTCTTTTGCTGATATATTTGACCAGCTGGTGTCAGGCACACTATTAATAGATACTCGTATATCGTATACTGCACCTGGATTATCGTACACAGCAGTCCACACGGCAGGTACAATATGCCGCTGGCAATGATGTAATCTTGGAACACACGGACAATTACGAGAACATTTAGATTAGAGTACGGGCGATGATGAGTTACTATTAATACTACTGCTGGTACTGCTGTAAGGACAAAAAAAAAACAAGAACGGATACAGTACGAAGTACTGTAGTAGTGTGAGTGTCTGATATGCATACGTACATACCCGGTACCTGGTATACCTGTAGAGAGAGAGAGCAGGGATGGTGATAATGGTACGAGTAGTGATGGTGGTGATGATGATGATGAGGATGTTGTGATGGTCATGATGAGGATGATGGTGATGGTGATTATTATGCTGGGAAAGTGCCTCTCGTGTGCTGTCCGTCCTCTGGCTCGCTCGTGCCCGCGAGCGTGGGGGTGGGAGTAGGAGAGCGAAAGAAGAGCTTGTTTGCTGTGCTTTCTGGTTGTCGCTCTTTTTTTAAGCCTTCCTAGCCGTCGTCTCGTTGTCTCCTTCACAGTATACTGCTGTTTTTTTTGCAAACACCGATAGGTTTGCTTAATATTTGAGAATGGGTGGGTTTTAAACTCTACCTTCAGTATACTCCCGAATTACTACTTTTAGTACTCGAAGGTGTATTGTACTTTGTAGTAAGTAGCTGTACCAGAATTCGTATACAGGTATAATACGTAGTACGTCGTAGTAAAAAATTATGACGGACGCGCCTTGTTTTTTTTTCCCTGTGGGCGGTGGGCGGTGGAGCAGAAAGTCCCTTTTTTGTGCACCTTGGCACAGGGGTAAATTTAATTTGTTCTTGCGCACGGAGTTTTTCGCCTTCTTCAAGCAGTACGGTATCCGTACGTCGTACACAATTTGTAAATAATCAGCATGTTAGCCCATGTTTCAAATTTCAAACATCAAACCCCTTCATACTTCATGCTGCGCCCTTTGGTTCGAAACGTTGATGTTCTCGCAATTTTCTCGCTATTAATAGATGCAAAAAAAGCGGCGAAGCCAGCCGCGTTTCTCGCCAGTGTCTGGTCCGTTTTGGGTCCGGTTTGGGATCAGGGTTGTTAAGGTTTGGGATTACGGATACGTAGGGTTAGGGGTTGGGTTGGGTCTACCCCCTAACGCCCGTACCTTGTTCCCACCAGGAAGTAAGTGCTTCCTAGCTCGCAAAGCAATGCAACAAGTGAACAGCCCGAACCTCTAAAGATACTGTAGTTGCTACGTAACGAATTGCAATAGGAATCGGATCTCATCTATCTTTAGACACACAGCAGCAGTACGTACAGCAGTACAAGCTCTGTGGTCACAAAACCACGACACAGCAGAGATACTACTATTATTAGTTAATACGAGTACGTACATAGCAATGAAGTGAGCAGAGTAGGACAATGCACCGGTAGTCTAACTGGTAGCCACGGAGCCCGATAGCGTTGGAGGTCGGGGGTTCGAATCTCCTCGTATGGAGATTTTTATTCTCATATGACACTGTCGAGACCGCATAATGCGTGGGTAAGCACAATTCGACGAACGTTGACGAGGGAAGAAAGTGCTGAAATATTCTCGCGACAAAAAGCAAGGCAAGAACCGTAGTGGGGGAGGAGGGAGAAGAGCCTACTTTGTGAACCCGGATCTGAGTTACGACTAGGAAGGAGAGAGAAAGGAAGGGCGAAGATAATAAATGGGATGGACAAAAAAAAAAAAAATGCCATGTGTATATCATATCAACATCAAAGACGACAGGCACGGCATACACATGCTGGCAATCCAGGTGTGAGTTGAAAGACGGAAACAACGAAATAAAAAGAACGAAAAGAGAAAGTAAAAATAAGGAAGAAAAAAAGTGTCGTGCTCCCGCGGAGAAAGATGTGACAGACAATACTATTAATAGTACAAAACAAATAGTATGAAAACATTTTGTATACGTGCGTATCATACGTAAGCATGTTACGTACTATTCATATAATAATGGTTTGCTGCGCCTTATGGGCCGCCGTAATTACGTACAGCACTGAGTGTAGTATCTCTGTGTCGTAGTTTTGTGACCACAGAACTGGTACCTTTTTAGGATGAAGAATCGGCACGGACACTGGGTGTGCTGGATGTCGACGGGTAGAAAGGAAGGTTTAATGTGAAGAACACACACACAGAACACACAGTAACGCCCCGTGATCCCTACGTATCAACACGCCACACGTTCCAAACGGAAATCCCTGGTTTCAGTAAGCGCGCGGCCCTGCGCCCTGTGCCCTGCATAGCTCATAGCTCATAACTCATACCAGGTAGCTCATAGCCCCCCCCGGGCCTATACTGTAAGCCACATCCCCTTTCAGCTTTCAGCTCCGGTGACTGCCACATTTGGACGGTGTGCTTCTTGGGCTGTAGCTGTAGCTGAGGCTGTAGCTGAAGCTGTAGCTGTAGCCTTGTGAGAATGGCGATGGCAGATTGGCTAGTAGTCAAGGAGTCCAAGCACGCCGCTGCGGTGGTGTGCGCGAGAGCTTCGTCCCATTCACCGGGGGCCATCATCGGTGGCCAAGCGGGCGCTTATTCTGCGTATTACAACTTGCAGCAATGTATCGGCGTGGCGCGTGGCACCTGCACGTCATGCCGAGCTGATACCAGCCTGCTCCTGGCTCGCGTGTCAGCACACTTCTTCAAGAAATTACTAAAAATGGTGCCAAGGTGTTCCGATCTGCGCAGCAAGGGACCCGTCAGCGGCGGCTGCGTTGGTGGGTAAGGCATCAAAGTATATAGCAGCAGTCCGGTGTAGTACAGGACACCTAATAAGAAACAGGGACTCTGGTCCAGGCTGGGTTTTTTATTCGAGAGAGGGTGCTTTCTTCAGTAATTTCAATATAACGACGACTCTCGAATTTCTTTTTTCCCTCTTAATCTCAGACTGACTTTCTTATTAGCCTGTTGTCCTGTACTACTGTATTCCTTCTGATTGTGATATAAACTGTATATAGTAGTGTCGCCTGTGCTAAATACGAGTGGGCACGTCTCTTAAACGTCCCCAGGTTTTGCGGTAATTACCCAGGAGGAGGTTATTGTTACCTCGCCAAACGTAAGAATTACGTATGGCACGCACGATTTCGGGGCACAGTCCGGTATCATGATCATACATACCCTGGTACGCAGCTTGCAAATACGATTTTTTGCCGAAATCGTCGACCTCACAGGCAGAGTCGCGAGCCTAACACCGAACGTCGGTATTTTCCGTGCTTTTGTTTCGGGTTTTCCCGACCGAAAACCGAGTTTTTTTATTTTCGGTTTGTTTGCAAAATGGCGGCGAAAACCGACCAAAGGTGTCGGTTTTTCACTGAAAACGGGTTCGGCTTCGGTTTCGGTTTGTTTTGATTTTGGACAAAACACCCGACCGAAAACGACCGAATTTTCGGTGAATGAACAGAAAAACCGACCGAGACATCCTTCGTTGTCGGTTCGCAACCCTGCTCACAGATCTATACCCTGGTAGGTCTAAAGGTATCCTTAAAATACTATGTGGAAACAGAACGACTTCGTGGTCTTCTCATTCGAATATTTTTCCCGAAACACCAGAAAACGTTTCGTTGGTTGTTGTAAAATTACGTGTTTCGGATCGTTTTGGAGTCAATTAATGACCGCCGCTTCTTGTACTTGTTGCGATGCTTCCGATCCAGCAGGCGGTTCCGAGAGCTCCGCGGCGTGGACTACGCCAACAACGACCACAGCCACAGCAGCGACAGCAGCGACAGTGACACCAAGCGCCGAGACAGACCAAAAGGCCGACAGCAGTCAAAAGGTACATACGTACTCACACTTGACTCACAACTTGTTAGGTTGCGGAGGGGGTGTATACCAGTTTTGGTTACGTACGAGCTATTATTAGATCAATAGTAGCGGTAGGTATTTACGGCCGAGTTGCTACCAGTATGTTATACCGGTATACCGGTAGGTGCGTGCGGTAATTTGCGGAGTTATTGGTTGGCTACAGTATTTGACGTACGATATATTATACCACATCTCGCTTAGATACCACCCCCGGTGATAAAAAAGCACTGCCTGCCGCGGTTGTCGCCCGGGTATATACATTAGATACCACCCCACCCCCCTGGGCCGGTACACGCCTTCCAATCAATACATAAAAATAATGTCACTCGAGGCCGGTACCGGTATCCCTGGTACACGCTTTGTTTTTCTATTTTTGCATCGTACGCCGGCCGCCCCGGTGGCCTATTAAATACCCTGTAGCCTGTAGTAGTTAGCCTCGAATTCCACAATAGCGTTGGGTCGAGGGTTCAAATTAGCAGGCAGGGTATAGTGCCACGTACTACTGTATTACTAGCTTTATATGCTGCTGTGACGGACCTCC
Source organism: Saccharina japonica (assembly GCA_008828725.1). Lineage (NCBI taxonomy): Eukaryota > Phaeophyceae > Laminariales > Laminariaceae > Saccharina > Saccharina japonica. The sequence continues at coordinate 290,997 of MEHQ01002578.1, forward strand.
GTCTAGTCTTATTACACTAGTTCTAGTGTGGCAATATCTAATAGTTTTAGTGTGACGGACGGCGGTCTAAACTCGCTGTACTATCTTTAGTGCGGCGGGCGGCGGTCAAGACTTAATATACTAGTTTTAGTATGACGGACGGCGGTCTAGACTTGATATGCTAGTGTTAGTGCGGCGGACAGCGGTCTAGACTTGATACTAAATTATACTACTGCTGTAGTATTAGTGTATGAGGGGCTCCTAAAGGTGTGACTGGCGACACACTATACTGGCATCTCCTTTTTTTTGTTGGATACCTGGTAGGGTGTATCATATATATGTCCTGAGGAACCCCTCGAAATTAACCGGCCTCCCGCCATTTTGGTGGGTGGGATACGATCTAGAGCATAGGGTGGATGTACCTGGTATGTATATAAAAAAAAAAAAAAACAACAGCAGCTGTGAGCTCGAGGGTTTCGTCGAAGCTCATCTTTGCTAGCTGAGTGTAATACTTCGATCGCGCGTACTTACGGATGCATATATGCACTGAGGAACAACCCGACGCCTAGCTGTTAGTTGGACCTGCCTTCGCTGCACTTACATAGTTCCCAGCGGAACGATAATCTACTGTACGTCATCGGTTTCGTTTCAATTGTTTCGTTTTGCACATTCTGTGAAAGGTTTCACAGATGCTCCGAGTATACTCGATACTCCGAGTATACTCGGAGTATCGAGTACTTTTCGTACCGGAGTACTGAGAGTATTAGAGTACTGGTGGCCTAAATACTCGGAGCACTTGGAGTATGAGCAGTACTGAAGGCCCAAATACTCCGAGTACTGGGAGTATGAGCAGTACTTATACCCGAGTACAAGCAGTACTCGGAGTACAAACATCTAAATTACTCGGAGTACTCCGAGTATCGAGAGTATTGAACACCGAAATACTGCGAGTACACAAAGTACCTGGAGTATTTTTTTCTTTCAAATACTCTAATTATACTCGCAGGTAAAGGGTCATCTGTGAAGTTTTAAATGCTATAAACGCCAGTCACATGCTTCCAGAACCTGGAAGGAATGACGGCCGAGTCTTTAAAATGATGCAATGATGCTCCTAACGTACTTCACACTCCGAGTATACTCCGAGTATCGAGTACATTTCGTACTCCCGAGTACTTGAGAGTATTGGAGTACTGGCGGCCTGAATACTCGGAGTACTTGGAGTATGAGCAGTACTGAAGCCCCAAATACTCGGAGTACAAGGAGTACCCGCAGTATCGGATCCCGAAATACTCCGAGCACGAGCAGTATTCGGAGTATAGAACCCCGAAATACTCCGAGTACACGAAGTACCTGAAATATTTTATCTCCAATACTCCTTACTTTACTCCAAGGTACTTGGAGCATCTGTGAAGGTTTCAGTTTTCTTCCTGGGAATTCCTGCTTGCGTACTATGAATAGGCGTTATATTTTCGTTGTTGGGCACATGAGGACACGCCGGCGGTTGGTGGAAACCCATGTACCCGGTATCATTTCGTACATGCCAGGTACCTGATATTCTTGATATTATGCCCCCAAGTCCTATTAATAGCTCGCAGCCCCCTTTTATCCGGGTGCTTCCAAGATATACTTGTCGTTCTGAAGCTATACTTGCCATCCCGCGTTCCGTTTTGTTATTGCCCGTTGCCCTGTATTATGCCGTTCCGTGCCGCCCTCGCCCTCCCCTCGTTTTCCAGCCGGCCTCTGTTGCTGCCCGGCAGGGGGAGAGACCGGGACTCCTTGCTCTATCAGAAGACAAGCTCCTCGACATTTTACTTGAGGGTTTGGTCAACCAAGCGTACACGAGCGCGAGAGATCACGCCACCTCCACAGCAAACTCCATCTCAAATGCCAACGGGAGCGCTAGCGTGGAGGCTAACGCTAACGCCAACTCTAACACCAATGCTAACGCCAACGGTAACGCCAACGGTAAGACCAACTCTATCCTCAACAATAACGCTAATGCTAACACTGACACCAGCGAGGACGTTCACGCTAACGGTACTGAAGAAGCGGATACCGGTACTAACGCTAGCGTGGACGTTATTTCTAACGCCAACGCTAGCGAGGACGTTAACGCCAACGGTGCCGACACATGTAACGCCAGCGCTATAGCTAACGTTATCCGTAACGCCAATGCTAACGCTAGCGCGGACGTTGCTGCGGTCGTAGCGGATGCCGAGGCGGGAGGGGAGGGTATGTCCGGCACGGAGACCGCTTGCGTGGATTATATCCATATCGCCAACACGAGCACGGCCGACAACGCCAATGCTGACGGTACGGACAACACTAACACTAACGCAAATGCTAGCGCTGAAGCTAATGCTAACGGTAACGCGAGCGTTGTTGCGATCGTGGTGGACGCCGAGACGGGAGGGGAGGGTATGTCCGACACGGAGATCCTGGCCGACGTGACGAAGACCGGAGGTGGCCCGCCCGAATCAGCGTTGGCGCATCACAGCACTGCCGACCTAGACGTTGGAGTGCCTTCGGGGGTGCTCGCTCCTCAGGCCGCAGGGACGGTGGCCCAGCCCCCCCTGGCTGGCGTGCAGGGGGGGGGTCGTGCTCTTGAAGATATGGTGCATGCCTGCCAGGCGCAGGTGGGGTCGTTGGGTGCATCCCTCGGTGTGCTCAAGGCCACGTCTTCGGCCATCAGCGGCATCAGTGTAGAGGGCGCTGAGTGGCAGAAGCAGCAGGACGAGGTGGCGGGTTTGTCGACCCCGGTGGGCGAAGCGAGGGGTCACGCGCCGCTTCCGGCAGGTGCACAACACACGGCTGCCCGCTTTGACGGGCGATGCGATCTTGAGGCGATGGTGGTGGAGGCGGGGGCAGCGGCGGGGGCGAGGGCTGGACGGCTCGAAGGGGCCAAGTCAGGGGCAGAGGCCGGGGCTGCGGCGGCAACCGCAGTGTTAGCTAAGGAGGCTGAGGCTAGGGAAGGGGTGTCCAAATCACAGGCAACGGCGGCAGAGGGAGCTTTGGTGACGGGTTCGGCAGCAGCAGCACCACCAGCACCATCAGCTACGGTGGCGACTACTGCAGCAGCAGCAGCAGCTAAGGCGGCGGCGGCTACTGCAGCAGCAGCGGAGGCTAAGGCGGCGGCTACAGCAGCAGCGGCAGCAGCGGCAGCAGCAGCGGAGGCAGCATCGGCGGCAGCGAGAGATGCAGCAGTGGCAGCGGCGACGGAAGCCACGAGAACCGCCGTCGAAGAGGAGCACAAAGTGGAGAAGCGCTCTCTCGGTTGCCACATGTTTGCAGGCATAATGCGCCGTCGGAGAAACCGCAATAAACTCGCGGCCCTCATGGCGTTTAGGTGTGTGGCTACGGCAACAGGTGCGGGAGTGACCGCGGCGGCTTCGGTGGCTCAGCACGCGGCGACGAATATGGCGGCGGTGACGGTAGAAGCGGGCAGAAGAGTTGAGGACGCAAACCGCGCGAGGGCGGCGGCGGAGGCGAGGGCGGCGGAGGCCGAACGGGCTACGGCGGCCCTGGGGCAAAAGCTGACCGAGACTGTCGATGAGAGAGTGGCTGAGATGGAATCCTACTTCAAGCAAAAGTTGGCAAAGGTGCAGGCAGAGCTGATCGCGACCAAGCGACTGGCAATCAGTCGGCTCCCCGATAGACGAGCGGGTGTGGCGGAGGAGGCCCCTGTAGAGTGGAGCGGGGAAGGGAGGGAGGAAGGGGAGGGGAGGGGGGAGTGGGAGGAGGAGACGGACGAGGAGAGCGGGTCATCAGCGGTTTCGGCTGACACCGCCGTGGCGGTGTCGACGGAATGGGAGGTGAGGAAGGTTGGAGGTCTCTTCTTGGTTCGGTAGGGAAAGCTAAGCAGACGCGGTCGGGTGGCCAGGGGTGTACTACTGTGTATATACAACTCACTGTGGTGGCTTGGAGAGGACGCACCACCAGTAAAGTATTGTAGGAGCACCGTGTGATCTACTGTAGTTGGGTGGGCGTGCGTATGTACCGCCTTGCCTTGCCTTGCCTTGCTTCGCCTGGCCTTGCTTTGCTGTACCTTATCGTGTTGCATGTTTCTGTATGGGCGAGCGGCGTGGCCGTGGGGCTGTCGAGATCGTCTGGTTGGGTTGTTAGTTAGTGGCTTGTTTTCGAAGTTGTTCGTTGGGAAACTGCCATCCCGTGGGAAGAAAACGGAAAACGGATCGACTCGCCGCAAAGACCTTACCCGGTATAACCCCCCGTCGCCACTCTGTCCTCTTTGTTTGTCACCTGCTGTTGCTGCTTCTTCTGCTTCGGCTACTGCTACTGCTGCTACTGCTGCGACTGCTGCTACTGCTACTGCTACTGCTACTGCTACTGCTTCCGCTGCTACTTGTACTACTGTTATTGCTACTATTTTTCTCAGGCAAGCGCGAGCGACGGGCCGGGCGCACTCGCGTACGAATCGCCGTCGTCCACCCCCGCTACCCCCAAGGCTACCCCCACCGCTACGGGCGGCGGGTGTGGAGCGTCCCCGCTGAGGGTTGACCTTGAGGCAGAGGCTCACTTCGAGGCAGATTCTGACGACGACAGCTGGTGAGTGAAGAGGTGTCTGCTAGGGCGCGAGGGGGGCTTGGCGGCATTTCTCGTGTTACACTCGGTGTTTGTACGGGGTAGAAAGGCGGTAGAGAGGGGGGGGGGTGTGCCCCGAGTGGCGTAAATCGTGTTTTGTGATGACGATAGTATAACCTTGATTTTGCCGTAGAAATCTGACTCAAATGCTGGTGACACAGCAGTAGTTTTAACTCGGTCGTGGCCGCGTAGACGTTGCCGCGTTGTCTCCTGGGACCGACATCATAAAACAAAAACATGAAAAAACTACATCGCGAAAATATGTGCAGGGTCACATATACAACTTTTTTTTAGCGATCGCAAATCACGATTAGTTGCATTATATGTATGAATATGATGGCGTGTTATTTAACGAAAGGTTCGGAATTGTCTCTGTGGTGCAGTATTAATATTAATAGTATTAATAGGGGACCGGTGCGTTAGGCGGTCGGTTTGAGGAACTTGGGCTACAGTTAGTAGTAGTACTGTAGTTAGTACTGTATTCGATAGGAGACCGCCGCTGCATTATGGAACTCGCATTCATACTAGTAATATCTGTGGGCTAGCGGACCTACAACCGAGTATCAGTACCAAGATATCTTTGAGTAGTTTATAGTTTTTAATTATAATTGTCATTATTTTTTATTATAGTTATAGTTGTTATAATGTTTGACATCCGACAATGTGCATTTTTGCGTCAATCGCAAAAAGATCACGAAGAAAAAGAAACAACAGTACAAAATGAAAACGCGCACAAGAACGACACCGGTTGACAAACAGAAGTAGTCCTAAATCTTTCCTTCGTTCATTTTGGTCGCCAGTTATCTTTGCTTCTTCCATTCATTATTCCATTTTGTGTTTTGCAGCCAGTTTTAACAAACCATTTTCCAGAAAGTGTTCACAACTGCTTGAAAAATCAAGAGAAGTTTTTGTTCAGCCAATACAAAAAGGTCATTTAATAATTACAGTAGTTTTAGATGGTTGTTTCCAACGCGTTATTTATTTATTTTTTTGGAAAATGGTTGGAACAAAGGGTTGCCGAAAACGTTTGATACAGAAATGGCCACAGAACAGTAGTTGCAGGGTTGGGCTGGGTAACGCGGTACTAACTTGTAGCGGGTGTGCATACAAGGCAGTAGGATACGTATAGTCCCTCTAGTACTATAACGGGGGAGCACAGTAAACACTAGTAAATAGGATCAAATCTCGTTAGTGAAAATAGGGAAATATAGAGTTTTTTGTGTGTACCATAGGTCCTACTCAGTCCTGTTTACTATGGTTCCCCGTAGTACAGTACTCTTTTCATTTATTTTTTCCCATCCCATTTATTGTCGCCCCCTTCTTTCCTTATTCCTTTCTAGTAATTCAGATCCGGGGTCAAACAGCAGGCTCTCCTCCCCCCTCCCCGCTACGATGCGTGCTTCGCCTTTTTATCGCTAGACAGCAGACTTCAGCCCTTTCTTCCCTCGTCGACTATTAATAGCGTCGAATAGCGCTTGTATCTATAGTGTTGTGGACGAGGTTTGTCTGCTTTTTTTTCGGGGTTGTTCGAGAAGCCCCCCCCTCCCCTCGCTCTGTTTTGCCTCTGTTCCCTTTCTCCCCCTCGTTCTTGCCTTTGGTTCGTTTTTAATATGGTCTGATTCGAAAGCATGTCCGGATGCCTGATGGCCGACATAAACGTAAAGTATAAAAAACAAGTGTGGCCAAGACGAGCAAACGTAACGAATAAAGTATCGAATAAAAATAAAAACAAAATGGTGGCCAAAATATAACTTAAAAATACCCCAAAAATAACTTGACCAAGCTGCGCAAAACACATACGATACCAGGTACATGTTAACTGGTAACACATACGTAGAATAAATACAAAAAATATTATATACGCGATCCCCTAATGCAGCGCCCCCTAGGCCTAATTGCCCAAACCGGTCCCCCAACCCACCAGTCTCCTACTACCAGTCTCCTACTACTGTAATACACAGCTTCTACCTAATAAAAAATGCGCGTTGGGTGCTTCTTGAAAACAAACCTCAAGAAAACACGCATTTTTCGTTTTTGTTTTTAACCCAAGGGTATGAGCGGATCTGAATCCCAGATACCCCACTACCCCCCCCCCCCCCCCCCCCCCCCCCTATATTGGAGGGAAGAACCGGGCCGTTGTGATCCCAGAAAACAATAAGTCATCTTTTTTTTTTATTAGCCCCCCCCCCCCCCCCACCAGCGAAAAAAAAATAGGGGGGGTCTCTAAAACCAAGTTAAAAAAAGGGAACAAAAAACGAAAACAAAATGGTTATCGCTCATATCGTCCTGTGATCACAGCGATCGGGTTTGTTTTTCATTCTGACCTTCCTACAAGTGTGGTGTCGTTTTCTCTCTTTTTTTTACGCCCTTGTTTAACCTAAAAATATTTTTCAAAAATAAAACAGACTACTCGTACACGTACGTAGATTCAAGTAAAAAACTAACGGGTAGAAAACTACAGTAAATGAATATATAAAACTAAAAGACCACAAATAAACCAAACACATAAAACAAAAAACGCCCCAGGTCAATACCGTCAAGTATAGTACTAATATAATTAAAAACAAAACTACTGTTATGAAGCCGGTATACAGTGCGAGCTTGCGATATACACGCGCTACGTCATGCGCTCTCCCTAATCTCCGACCCGATGTTTCCTGCACCAGCTACACAGGAAATATTTGCCGTCTTGTTCGAGCACCTCAGCGCTAACATTACCCCCCCCCCCCTCCTCC